>JBAMCJ010000076.1:0-27611 GCA_037075205.1 Drosophila prostipennis
ACTTCACCCCCCCTACACGAAAGGCGATCGGTTCTGTGAATATTAAAGTTGTTTGACAGAATTTCAGAGTCGTTTATCTCTGGCCTCAGCCAAGTTTCAGTAAATACATATGTACAAATATACTTATGTTCAAACGTATTTGGTCAAGAGTTCGAATCTTAAGATTAATAGTTAACTTGGAGCTTGGCTTTGCTTTTGTAGTAATTTTCTACTTAGAAATTAAATAGGGCTCTAACTTCTGCTACAAAATGAAAAATACTTTTTGAAAAATAAAACCTAGGCATTTGATCCACAGAACTGACTATTGAAAAAATTAAATTAAATTAATTTAAAAAAAAATGGTTTCTTCAATTTAATAATTTTTTATTTTTATTAAATAATTTTTTTTTTTAATTAAAAAATAAGTTTTTAAAAAAGTTAAAATAATTACATAATACAAAAAAATAATAAATAAAAAAATTTTAAAATTATTGTTTATGAAATGGAGGGTTAAATAAATAATTGTAGTTTTTTTATTGATTAAAAAATCACTTTTTACTTTTTGTCATTTAGAAATTGTCAAAACACTTAAAACTTAACTTTTAATCATTAAAAATTGTTAAAGGACTAGTAAACGATGAGAAAACATGAATTCCATAAGGATCCGACAAGAATAAAAGAGTAGCCCTACTTGCTGCGAAGTTTTTACATAGAAAAAAGCCGAGGCCTTGTTAAAACAAATTCGATATTTTAAAAACTAAACATGGCTCCACCTTTTTGGAAAAAACCGATTGTAACTAACAATATGGCGCATATGTTAAACTAAAAAAAAATTTTTTTTTTGTGGGGAACCCGTTAAAAAAATTTTTTAAAATCTTAATTTGTTTTTATTTTTAAGAAATTAAAAACTCATTTTTTTTAAAATTTTTTTTTTTTAAAGAAAAGGTTTAAGAGGAATTAATGCAAAAGTCACGAAGTCAATCGGATTACTATAACCGGAGATACAGAATTTCAATGAGAGGGTACTTTTTCAAAATTAACGTTTTTTGGCAAACTAAAAAAAATTCTAAAAAAAAAAATAATTTTTTTTCGGCCAAATCCTGATACACGTGTTTACTTATTTTCCAAATAGTACACGGAAAAAAAGTTTCAGGCAAATCAAAAATGTGACCCAAGAAAAGGTGTTCGGTTTGTAAAAGAACCGCCCAGGGGGGGAACGTAATCTAGTAAGAATTCTAAGCAATTTTGCCAAAGAAAGTATACCTTGGAAATCACGTTTGACCCTCCGCATTTACAAAAGAAAAAAACCCAGTATTTGATGAAAAATATCATAGTAGCCATAAATTTTATACACTGGAATGGACGCGAAAAAAAGTAATAAATCGTTTGGGCGGAAAACAATCTCTGGGCATTTCTAAGCCATATTATCAAAGAAACTATATGCCTTAAACCACTTAAACCCTCCGCATTTGCAAGAGAAAACCACTGGTATTTCGTTTTACTTTTCAAAAGTATCATAGTAGCCGTTAAATATTTATCAATTTTAAATTGAAAATTGTTAAAAAGGTTTTGTTCTCTTTAAAGCATTTTTTCAATGCTGTTATTTTGTATATTAGTTACGGCTACTATGATATTTTTCTCAAAAATAAAATGAAATACCAGTATTTTTCTTTTGCAAATGCAAAGGGTCAATCGTGGCTTTAGGCATATGGTTTCTTGGGCAATATGTCTTAGAATGGTCCATTGATTATGTTCCGCCCAAACGATTCCAAACTTTTTTCGTGTCCATACAAATGTTCCAAATTCAAGGAAACTTAGATATTTTTCATCAAGAAACCAGTATTTTTCTTTTGCAAATGCGGAGGGTCAAACGTGATTTCCAAGGTATACTTTCTTTGGCAAAATTGGTTAGAATTGCCCATAGAATACGTCCCCCCCCCCTACGATTTGATGACCTCCAAATCGACCCACCCTAGTGTATATATATTCTGTATTTTATATTCGGAAATGATAAATGATGTGGGCTGTATTTTAAATGTCGATTTGGAAATGTTTGTAGGGTGTATCGCTAAGGAACATACGTATTATCGTGCTTACGTTGCCTTACGTGACGTTACGTGACTTTTCCCTTATGTACGTACTTTGAAATGGATATGTGGATATGTACGTACATTAATAAGCATGCATTTGGATTATGTATATGTGTGTATGTATGGGCGTATGGATGTGTGTTTTAAAATTGTAATTTTTTAATAAATTTGGAAACTGGTGATAATGTGGACTGTATGGTAAATGTCCCTGTAGAAATGTTCGCACTGTGTAACGCGAATGGAAGTTCGTGTATGTTAACTTACGTACATATGTTGCGCTGGTCAGGCATATACATATATGTACGTACATTAAAAAGTGTGCATCTAGATTGTATGTCCGTATGAACCCGAATATGGAAATGGGGAAATACGAAAAAAGAAGCCGGAAAATGGCGGTCGTATGAAAATGGAAATAGCAATACTAAAAAAGAAGCCGGAAAATGGCGGTCGTATGAAAATGGAAATAGCAATACGAAAAAAGAAGCCGGAATATGGCGATCGTATGCACAAATGGAAATGGCCAATCAGTCAGATATAAGAAAATTGGGTTCTTGGGAATTATCTGACTGGTCGGCAATGGAATTATGGAACATTCGTACTTATCTTGAACTTGGAACTTGGAAAAATCCGCCGGTTGAACGCTGCTACTTCAAACTTCATCAAATTTCAGAATTATCCGGCTCGAAGGACCATGAAATGGCGGGGGGCGGGCTTTTCCAGTTGGGCTTCTGTGGTGGTACCGATCCCGAGAAGTCAATGCAATAAAAACGGCCGAAATGTTTTCGTTTCACTATACAACTTTCCCGATTTATTGACTTCAACGTACGACTGTTCGCTTACACTTGGAAATTAGAACTAACTTAAGCTACGGAATGGAAGTTTTAGAGCGGCCTGGAGAGCGGAGTGGTAACAGTACGAGAGAGCGAGATGCAAGCGATCTGGAGGAAACTGTTCTCTCGGCTGTTAAGACTCCAGGGCCGGTTCCCAGCAAACGGGAAGCGCCGCTTTGGCGCGAACAGTCCGGTTTACAAAATTTCTTCTACATTTCGATAGGTATTGATAAGCACAATAAAACTGAATTTTTACTTTTCCGAAATATTTAAATGTTTAAAATCGTATATAAGCTATTGTGGGCGTAAGAGAGGCCGTGTGGACTGCTGAACCCCTTGCAGTAGTGTTTGGTTGCTCATGATACCAACCGACGCATGGCGAAGTGATCCAGAGCGTGTCCGAGGGGGTCGTCAAGAGGCTCACGGAGCTACAAAAGGCAAAGAAGGCTGGAGTTTTAAATAAACAAACACTAGGCTAGTTTACTCACCTGTGCTGCAATGTAAACATTGAACAGCTGATCGATAGGCACGCGCAATGGTACGGAAATGGCAACGCTGGGATATCGATATCGGACACGATTGGAATTGGAGACATGGAAGTGGCGACGCCGTTCAGCGGAGTTGCCAGATGGAGGAAATAGAAGCGGCGTATTTCTACGAGGAGTGGCGCGGAAATTTAAAATTCCGTCTGGAGGCGAGGATAAGCGACCAAGGATTAGGAATCGTCGAGGAAGAGCAACAAGGAGAACAGGATCAAGGACGGCGCCGGGAGGATTTATACGCGGGGGTCGAGATGCCTATATGACACGGCTGAGACTGGCACCGCTACGATCCGACCGGTGGCCAACAGCAGGAGAAGGCATCAGCGAGGGATAGACGCGGTCGTCGAGATGCCTACCCGACACGGCTGAGATTGCACAGCTGCGTCCGGACTGATAGCCAACAACAGGAGTAGGCAACGAGGAATCAGGGACATGGAGCAAGGAGAGGACGAGGACAACAACGAGGAAGCTAAGATACGTCGACGGAGTGCGCCGGGAAGGAATGGGCAGATGTGAGGAGTCGTAAAACTCCCCACAAATCTCGAGGCAGGAGAGCCCTTAGCAACAGCGAAGGCAACGAGAAGGCGGCAGAATCCGAGGGCATACAGGTCCACCGGTAAATACTGCACCTTGAACCCGGCCAAACCGGAGAGACCGTGAAGTAACGGAGCCGCGCTGGACTTTGGACCCGCGCCACCAAAGGGCAATAAGGTCGAACGGTAAAGCCGTGGACCTAGAACCGGCGCAAAGAGGATGCACCGTGAATTAACGGGACATCTTGGACCTTGGACCCAATGCGTGCCGTGTGCAAAGGGAACTAACGGGACACTCTTGGACATTAGACCCTAGCGAGCCGTGTGCAAAAAGGGAAATAACGGGACCTCGCCGCAGCCTATAAAAGGACGGCGCAGGCGCAGCTCGAGGCAGTCAACCAAGATACGTGAGCGGAAGTACAAGTGCATCAATTAAACAAGAATACAAGTGCGAGGATTCAATCGAGTGCGTGGCCGTGCGAGTACCGTGGAAACCTAGTGCTCTACGCCCAGATCAAGATAATCAGAGTCAAGCCGCTAGGCCAAGGTTGAGACTGCAACGGTGAGATCTGCAGGGCACAGAGATTGGAGTGGAGACGACTGTAGGACAGGAGCAGAATCGAGAGAAGGACGAGCTACAGGCAAGGTGAGCGCGGATCAAGAGTTTGTACCAGGCGTCGGTGTTACGGTGAACTGACGACAAGGCTGAATCCCCGGATTTGACCTGTCGTGACACTTGTTTCTCAGGCTAGAGCCAGACCGAGGGATCACGGCGATACAGGTGTTCTCCCGAGCATCCTGATCGGACCCTACAGGAAGGTTGTGCAGACTTTTTGAGTCCTACAAGCCGGGTGGAACTGGAGGGACGCCGTTGGAGAACGACGCCGCAGGAGTCCACAAGTAGCACGAAGGGATACGAGAGCATCGACGCCGTCGAGGAGCGCCGCCGAGAAACGCACGAAGTGAATCTTGAGCCAAGGGCGGCAAGTCGCCGACCAGGCAACCGCAACAGCCAGCTGACGCAGAACCCAATTCCAGCGAAAAGAAAAACTTAATAAAGTTTTCCGATTTGTCCCATTCGGATATCACTGCATTTTCTTGGGTCACGGGCAGTCACGCGGCGTTTACGTAGCGATCAAACAGTCGAAAATAGTTCGTTACAAACTATCCGTAAAGGGCAATTTTACCAATCAAATTTTTTTGTGTATATGCAAGCTACTTAAAACAAGAGAGAACGCTATAGTCGGGTTGGTGTCCCGACTATCTAATACACGTCACTCGGCTAAAGGGAGTGTGAACGCTGTAGTCGGGTTGGTGTCCCGACTATCTAATAAACGTAACTCAGCTAAAAGGAGTGCGAGGGAGATAAAACTTTGATCAGGCATAAGTTTTAAACGAATGGTCCGATTTAAAAAATTTCTTCTTCATTTCGATAGGTATTGATAAACACAACAAAACTGCATTCCTACTTTTCCGATATATTAAAATTTTTCAAATCGTATATAAGCTATTGTGGGCGTTAGGGGGGGCGTGGCACCTTTTTGAAATAAACTTGCGCTGCGTAGGAACTCCTAGAATCTGCATGCAAAATGCCAATCTTCTAGATTTTATAGTTTCCGAGATCTCAGCGTTCATACGGACAGACAGACGGATAGACGGACAGACAGACTTGGCTAGATCGACTCGGCTAGTGATCCTGATCAAGAATATATATACTTTATGGGGTCGGAAACGCTTCCTTCTAGCTGTTACATACTTTTGCACGAATACAATATACCCTTTTACTCTACGAGTAACGGGTATAAAAATACAAAAACTTGCAAAAACAACAATTGCGTATTTTTTTAAATAGTCCTAAAATTGCTTTGGATTGTTTGCACAGGTTATCAGCTTGACAAAACAGAAACAAACAAATTAATTTTTTCGTCAATTATACCTGATCACAATTACATGTTCACCATATCGCGTGTTAAACTCTTTTTCAACTTCGAACAGTTTCTAATAATGCTGTGCCCTTACCCATATTACTTTTTGAATTTAAAAAAAATGAAGAAATTATCCTATGCTTGGCCTTCTATTTAAAAAAATGATCTTATTAAATATAACTTTAAGCTGGATCGTATTCATACCTTTTGCACTTTTTAAATTGTCCCTGTATTTTTGTTTAACAAAGAATATCATTTAAAACTAGAGAGAACGCTATAGTCGGGTGCCCCGACTATCAGATAACCGCTACTCAGCTAAGGAGAGTGCGAGTGAGATAAAGATATAAAACTTTGATCAGGCATAACTTTTTAACGAATGGTCCGATTTACAAAAATTTCTTCTACATTTCGATAGGGTTAACTAAACACAACAAAATTGCATTTATACTTCTCCGAAATCTTTAAAAATGTGCGCACCAGACACATTTTAGTATCGTTTGTGGGCGATTATGGTCGATTGGGGGCGTCAGAGTGGGCGTAGCGATCGATAGTTATAGTTATAGTTATAGTTATAGTTATAGTTATAGTTATAGTTATAGTTATAGTTATAGTTATAGTTATAGTTATAGTTATAGTTATAGTTATAGTTATAGTTATAGTTATAGTTATAGTTATAGTTATAGTTATAGTTATAGTTATAGTTATAGTTATAGTTATAGTTATAGTTATAGTTATAGTTATAGTTATAATTATAGTTATAGCTATAGTTATAGTTATAGTTATAGTTATAGTTATAGTTATAGTTATAGTTATAGTTATAGTTATAGTTATAGTTATAGTTATAGTTATAGTTATAGTTATAGTTATAGTTATAGTTATAGTTATAGTTATAGTTATAGTTATAGTTATAGTTATAGTTATAGTTATAGTTATAGTTATAGTTATAGTTATAGTTATAGTTATAGTTATAGTTATAGTTATAGTTATAGTTATAGTTATAGTTATAGTTATAGTTATAGTTATAGTTATAGTTATAGTTATAGTTATAGTTATAGTTATAGTTATAGTTATAGTTATAGTTATAGTTATAGTTATAGATAGATATAGATATAGATATAGATATAGATATAGATATAGATATAGATATAGATATAGATATAGATATAGATATAGATATAGATATAGATATAGATATAGATATAGATATAGATATAGATATAGATATAGATATAGATATAGATATAGATATAGATATAGATATAGATATAGATATAGATATAGATATAGATATAGATATAGATATAGATATAGATATAGATATAGATATAGATATAGATATAGATATAGATATAGATATAGATATAGATATAGATATAGATATAGATATAGATATAGATATAGATATAGATATAGATATAGATATAGATATAGATATAGATATAGATATAGATATAGATATAGATATAGATATAGATATAGATATAGATATAGATATAGATATAGATATAGATATAGATATAGATATAGATATAGATATAGATATAGATATAGATATAGATATAGATATAGATATAGATATAGATATAGATATAGATATAGATATAGATATAGATATAGATATAGATATAGATATAGATATAGATATAGATATAGATATAGATATAGATATAGATATAGATATAGATATAGATATAGATATAGATATAGATATAGATATAGATATAGATATAGATATAGATATAGATATAGATATAGATATAGATATAGATATAGATATAGATATAGATATAGATATAGATATAGATATAGATATAGATATAGATATAGATATAGATATAGATATAGATATAGATATAGATATAGATATAGATATAGATATAGATATAGATATAGATATAGATATAGATATAGATATAGATATAGATATAGATATAGATATAGATATAGATATAGATATAGATATAGATATAGATATAGATATAGATATAGATATAGATATAGATATAGATATAGATATAGATATAGATATAGATATAGATATAGATATAGATATAGATATAGATATAGATATAGATATAGATATAGATATAGATATAGATATAGATATAGATATAGATATAGATATAGATATAGATATAGATATAGATATAGATATAGATATTAGAAGTCTTCTTTTGAAGATTTGAATAATTTGTTTTATTTTTATTTTTTATGTCTTCTGCAGGTTGGTAGAACTATTGGTCATAGCGCTCATGGTCAAATCTGTAGGCAAGAGCTCGTTGAGCCAGATTGCAGCCAAACTGAGCAAAATGGGCAGCAAAACAAAAGTTTGACTTCGCGAAATTGTTAAGGAATAATGGAATTGTAGAAATCAGGGCAGAAAAATAATAAACTCACAAAAATGTGACCCCCCACGTCAAGGAGCTATAATTGCATTTTTAATTAGAATGAACTGTTAGAAAAAAAACAATAACAAATGTACTCCATTTTAAATATAAATATATGATGGACGTTGATGCACTACGAGCAGTACAAACAAGTGGCCCAACGACCCAAGCAAGTGCTCGTTACGCGCAGGGCCCTTTTATCAAGTTGGGCAAGAATGCGAGTTTGCGAGGAAGAATACAGAAAACAAATAAAGACGGGAGACATAATGGAAATAAAGAAGCAATTTAATACCGGGATAGAAGTTGAAATGCAAATTAATTGATAAAGGTTGTTATAATTATTACATAGAACGCGAAAGGGCTAAAATTTTATGTACATCGTGTTAGTCTAACGGGAACATTGAAATGCAAATTAATTGATTAAAGTTGTTATAATTATTACATAGAACGCGAAAGGGCTAAAATGTTATGTACATCGTGGCAAATGAAAAGGATAAAATTACGTGTTAGTCTAACGGGAACATTAAAAGTTAGGCGGCTTACAAGTACAGTGTACATTGTACATCTATCACCACACCATTCGCTACCGATCCAGACTCGTCTCCCACACACACAGACTTGCTTTCACACTCTTGCACACTCTGGCACTCATCAGATAATTGGATACTTGGACGGCACGCTAGTGGGAAACTCATTCCAGACTTAGACGCATAGACTATCTTTTTATACCCTTGCAGAGGGTATTATAATTTTGGTCAGAAGTTTGTAACGCAGTGAAGGAGACGTTTCCGACCCCATAAAGTATATATATTCTTGATCAGGATCAATGGGGAGTCGATATAGCCATGTCCGTCTGTCCGTCTGTATGTCTGTTTCAATACCGTTTGCGAGCTCAATTTAAAAGATAGCGATTTAAAACTTTTACAGTCGTCCTAAAACATGTGTACGCAGATATACGCATAGCTCCCATAGGATCAATCTGATATAACTTGCAAGAATTCAAGATATTTCGCACAGTGTAAAAGCTATTGACATGAATCTTTCCAAATCGTATTCTTTTTGTGCCTACCTTGATCAGGGTAAAAGCGATCGGACGTCTATATCCTATAGCTCCCATAGGAACAATCGGATAAAGCTTGCAAGAATTCAAGATATTTCGCACAGTGTAAAAGCTAAAAGGCACGGTCGCTGATTGCCTGTCTTTTTTCCATTCGGTTAATACTTTCGCTTGTTAAAGGCACACACAAATCGGTCTGCCTGCCCAACGAAACCAACATAAACAAAACCCTTGTAATCAAGGCCTTGGTGCCATTAGAATAAACTAAGTGCATAATTTATTGAAATTTGTGCGGTTTCTATTTTATTTCGGCAAAGGTTTATAGTTAGTGAAAAAGCTCACTGACCCAACATTTTGGTGACCCCGACTTGATAAACATCAACATATGTACAAACCATTGTTTGTTTAAATTATAATTTCGTTATTTTGTTCGTTCAAAGTTGATCGCTTATACATAACATCCAAGTTTTATGTACATAAGCGCAAGCGGTAACCCATAAACTCCGCTAGAAACTCACATCGCACCCGCCATCGCGCGTCATAAAGAACATATCGGTTTCCTCTTTGTGCCTTCGTTCCCGCTTTGAACGTTTTTACCGCGGCAACCAAACGTTTTTATTCGCGAGTACGTTGCACCCTTCCACCGCTACTTTGCCGTTTATATGCAAATAGACGCACATACATTCCGTTAGTTTCGGTGGTCAAGAAGTTCGGTACAGCACACACTGCACAGTGGAATTTAATTATTTTGCAAGTGATAAAAACTGAAAATAATAAAAATAAATTTATTAAAAATGCCAAACGACACAACTTTTGCTGCTCCAGAACAGGAAGTGAAGCATCTTAAATTGAAGGCCGAATCAATGCTTTCTAAGGCTAAAGCCTTCGAGAAGGCCCAGACTGTTGAGAAACTCAAGGCGATGGGTGAGGAAAAATTAGAGCTTCGTGTTAAGCTCTTCGAGGAAAACAAAACTGCATTTACCCAGGTCCATGACAGTCTTGAAAGGCTGGATTTTAATGAAATCGGCTGCCAGGTTCGCGATGATTTCGAAGCTCTCATCATATCAATTCAAATCATGCTAAGTCGTGAATTGGGTAAGCGTCAACGTTCAGCAATTCGAAATTCCATTTTTAGACCAGATCCATCTCTGGATATCCATTCTGTGTCGGCTAAAAGATCTCATTTGCCTGAATTGAGATTGCCTGAATTTTCTGGTGGCTATACCGAATTTGCTGATTTTCAATCAATGTTTAGGGCTATCATCGACAATGACGTTGAGCTCACTAGCATCGAGAAGCTGCAGCATTTAAAGTCTTGCCTTAAGGGCTGAAGGTTCCGCCTTGGATACAGTACGCTCATTAGAAATTTGTGATGGCAACTATACAGTAGCCTTCGATTTGTTGAATAACCGTTTCAATAATAAGCGTCTAATTTTCCAATCCAATATAATGGCAATTGTGGGTCTCCCTAAAGTGGACATGACGTCCGCAACGAAGCTGAGAGATATGTCTGATAAAATAAATGCTAATCTCCGTGCTCTTCAGTCAATGGGTTCCCTTGAGCAAATTTCAAACTGCATTCTGGTACACGTTTTACTCCAAAAATTAGATAGCAAAACTCAGGCCAATTGGGAAGAATCTGCGGCTATTGATGAAATTCCTTCAGTTGATCAATTTACTACATTTTTGTCCAAGCGTTGTCAAAATTTGGAAAATGTAGAGCACACTGCAGCCTTGTACTCAAATAATACACAATCAGGAAGAAGCCGCAACAGAAGCATTTTAATTGCCACAAACACTTTGGGAACTGGATGTGTTGTGTGTGACAACAGTGGCCATTCAATTTACAGCTGTGTTCAATTCGCCAATCTGTCAGTACAAGAGCGTATTCGAAAGGTAAAGGAATTAGCGCTCTGTCTTAATAGCTTAAAAAAGGGGCATCAAATGCGCAGTTGTAAGTCAAGCTGCTGTCGAACTTGCAGGTTCAAGCATCACACCCTTTTGCATCTTGGCACTCAGTCGTCGACCCAGGTTCTGCGAGCTCCTGCTGCAGAACAAACTACGCCACTTGCAACTACGTCAAGCCCTTCTACCTCTTTGCTGGCTCAGAATGTGGATTCTGACATTGTGTTTCTTGCAACTGCAGTCATAAGCGTTCAAAGTCGATCAGGTGCTTGGGTCCCATGCCGTGTTGCTAGACTCGGGATCTCAAGTCCACATGGTGACTTCCCGGCTCGCTCACCAGTTGCAATTGCATAAAACGAAGTCTACCGTATCAGTTACTGGTCTTGGAGATGCTCGATTTGACTCTGAAGGAGTTTCCGTTTGCATCAATATAAAGTCGCATACCTCTGATTACTTCGCATGCCTGTCTGCTCTTGTTGCTTCAGCGATTGCTGACAATCAACCCAGTTTGACCGTTAAACCCGATAGCTGGAAAACTCTCTCAAATATTCAGTTGGCCGATCCTGAATTCTATAGATTCCAGCGAATAGATCTTCTTATTGGTGCAAGCATGTTTTTTGAGCTGTTATCAGTAGGGCAGATTAAGTTGGCTGCTGGTTTACCCCTATTGCAGAAAACGAGGCTTGGTTGGATCGTTACAGGAGGTGGATCTTCTACTCTGCGTGAATTGGTTGCTGCTGAAGTTCATATGGATAAACTAGTCTGTCGCTATTGGGAAGTTGAGAGCTGTGGTGAAGGCGTGGTCACAGCCACCAAAGAAGAACTGGAGTGTGAGGCTCATTTCAAGACCAACTTTCGTCGTTTAGACTCAGGTGAATATTCCGTACGATTACCTGCAAAGAACACTCTAGTATTACTGGGTGAATCGTACAATCAAGCCTATCGTCGGTTTCTCAATTTGGAGAACAAGCTAGAGCGCAAGACAGAAGTTAAGGTCCAATATTCCGTTTTCATTAGTGAATATTTAAATTTGAATCACATGTCCGTCCTGCCCAGAGACTCAATTAGTCTTTGCAAATACTTTTTTCCCCATCACTGCGTTTTCAAGGAAGACAGCACCAGGACTAAATTGCGAGTCGTTTTTGATGGGTCTGCCAAAACGTCAAGTGGACATTCACTTAACGAGGTTCTCATGGCAGGGCCTACCATTCAACAGAAGCTGTTCAACACGCTGCTCCAGTTTCGGACGTTCCTCTTGGTCTCATTGGTCCTGTGGTTGCCAAGGCCATTATTTTCTTGCAACAAATCTGGAGAGAGAAGTTGGAGTGGGATGAGAGCTTTCCTGAGGCACTCAACACATCATGGCTCAAAGTGTCATCTGACATGGGTCGTACTCAGCAAATGAAGTTTCCTCGACTTGCGGTGCATCTAAATGGCGCTATTAAGATTCACGGATTCTGTGACGCATATGGAGGATGTATCTATCTCGTTTCAATAGCAGACGGCAAACGATAAGTGCATATATTTTGCTCAAAATCTCGTGTGACGCCTTTGAAGAGGCTCACGGTTCCCAAATTAGAGCTGTGCACTGCTGTATTACTGGCTTAACTGATGCGGGACGTACGCAACATGAATCTCTTCGATTGCCCGTTTTATTGCTGGTCGGATTCTGCTGTAGCGTTATCATGGATAAGCGATGAACTTTCACGTTTTCAAGTTCTTATTGCTAATCGAATATCTTTAATTCAAGAGCTATCCAGTGGCATGAATTGGCGCTATGTACCGACTGACTGCAATCCAGCCGACATTTTGTCAAGAGGTGCTTCCCCGAGCGAGCTGATGGAATCTACCCTTTGGTTCAGAGGCCCAGAATTTCTTCTCAAGAATCATCACGGTTGTCCTGAATCGTGTTTGTTTGTGAAGACTCTTCCCGACCTCAGAAAGTGAATTTTGGTTGGCTTCGCTAATGAAGTGGATCCATCTTTAAAATGCAAATTTGTGAATTCTTGGCAAAAGATGACCCACACCTTTGGATACGTCTACAAATTTGTTCACCGCATAAGACGTCCTGGTCGCGACGTCGAAGATGTGAAAATGGGCACACAGATGCTTATCAGAAGTATTCAAATGAGCAACCTGGCTGATGACTACTGGAGGCTGCATTCTAAGCGGCAAATTACATCGTCAAGCCCGTTGTCCTCACTTTCCCCATTCATCGATAGCTTTGGTATGATGCGAGTTGGTGGCAGAGTACAAAATTCGTCCTTGTATTACAATGCGCAGCATCCTGTCATACTACCACGCCAGTGTAACTGGGTACACGTGCTTTTATACTGGACTTGCATCGGAAAAACTTGCATTCTGGTCCTCGAGCTCTGCTCGCTAGCATGCGTCTTCAATTTTGGCCGATAGGTGTCCGAAAAACAGTATCAGCTGCAACGTCCAAGTGCGTCATATGCTTCCGAGCCAAACCAAAATTAGCTCAGCATTTAATGGCTGACCTCCTTAAGGATCGTGTAAATGCAACATCAACGTTCACGGTTACTGGTTTGGATTTCTGCGGGCCATTTTGCTACAAAACTGGAGTTCGAAGCAAGGTGCCTGTCAAAACGTACGTCTGCGTTTTTATCTGTTTCACGACGAAAGCGATCCACCTAGAGCTTGTTGAGGATCTTTTAACACAGGGTCATTCCACGTGAAACGTGACAGGCCAATTTGGGTCAAATCTCAGAATCAAGCGAAACTTTTTTTTTTCGATAGAGGATTGAAATATAAGGACCGGTTTTTTTTATTTTTTATACCCGTTACTCGTAGAGTAAAAGGGTATATTGTATTCGTGCAAAAGTATGTAACAGCTAGAAGGAAGCGTTTCCGACCCCATAAAGTATATATATTCTTGATCAGGATCACTAGCCGAGTCGATCTAGCCATGTCTGTCTGTCCGTCTGTCCGTCTCTCCGTCTGTCCGTCTGTCCGTCCGTATGAACGCTGAGATCTCGGAAACTATAAAAGCTAGGGGATTGGTATTTTGCATGAAGATTCTTGGAGTTCCTACGCAGCGCAAGTTTATTTCAAGAAGGTGCCACGCCCCCTCTAACGCCCACAATAGATAATATACGATTTTAAAAATTTAAATATTTCGGAAAAGTAAAAATGCAGTTTTGTTGTGCTTATCAATACCTATCGAAATGTAGAAGAAATTTTTTAAATCGGACCATTCGTTACAAGTTATTGCTGATCAAAGTTTATATCTCCATCTCCCTCGCACTCCCTTTAGCCGAGTGACGGGTATTAGATAGTCGGGACACCAACCCGACTATAGCGTTCTCTCTTGTTTTTATCTCTTACGGTTAATTTTTTGAGACTCGTTTGAGTTATTTTAATATTTGGTATGCAACTTTGTGGCATATCTTTCAGAAAAATATTTTATAAAATTTTTAAAATTTAAACTTAAGTATTTTTTAAGAGAATTTAAAATTAGAAAAATTCTATACGCCGGAATACACGAGGTTTCCGAATAAAAAAATTATCCTCATATTGCTTCATTAATTCTTTACGAAGTGGTAAAATAAAATTTTTGTAATCGCAAGACGTACTAGTAAAGATAGCGTTTTTAGTTTAGCAACTTTGCATCAAGCAACAACAGCGCAACGTGTAAGAAGAGAACAGCAAAACGTTGCGCTGTAGTTGCTTGATGCAAGGTCGCTAAACTAAAATCGCTGTCTTTACTAGTACGTCTTGCGATTACAAAAATTTTATTTAACCACTTCGTAATGAATTGATGAAGCAATATGAGGATAATTATACCCGTTACTCGTAGAGTATATTGTATTCGTGCAAAAGTATGTAACAGCTAGAAGGAAGCGTTTCCGACCCCATAAAGTATATATATTCTTGATCAGGATCACTAGCCGAGTCGATCTAGCCATGTCTGTCTGTCCGTCTGTCTGTCTGTCTGTCTGTATGAACGCTGAGATCTCGGAAACTATAAAAGCTAGAGGATTGCTATTTGGCATGAAGATTCTTGGAGTTCCTACGCAGCGCAAGTTTGTTTCAAGAAGGTGCCACGCCCCCTCTAACGCCCACAATCGCTTATATACTATTTTAAAAATTTAAATATTTCGCAAAAATAAAAATGCAGTTTTATTGTTTTTATGTTAGCAGATATTTGCTAACTTTTTTAAATAAGTAAATAAAATATATATTGTTAGCCGGCTCGAGGTCAGGATTTTGAAAAACAACGCAAATTTTAATTTTATATATTTCATATATTTCGGCTGCTCTTCGGCAAACCGTCTTCAGGACAACTATACAAAATTACAAAACGATTTCAATCACAACAAAAACAATTTACATTTTACATACATTTAATTTACACGTCTGCGTCCGGTGACGTGTTTGTTCCCTAGAAAATGTCTATATAAGAGAGCGCAATTGTCAGTGTCCGTTTTGTAGTTCATCCGTATGTCTGTAGGTGTGTTTATGATATGTAGCATTTCTATGGTAAATCGTTTGGTATAGTGTTGTTCTTGTGTTAAGATACTCGCCTCTTCGAAGTTCGGAGTGCATGACTGCTGTTTTTTGCGCGTTCGTATGGTGTCTGGCTTTGAAGTCCGATTTATGATGTGCTAGTCTGGTTTTTACTTTCGATTTTGTTGTTCCTATATATATCTTGTTACATATTTCGTTGTTGTTGCCGTTGCACGGTATTTTGTATATTACGTCTTTTTTGTCAATTTCATCTATCATGGATTTTGTTCTGTTGTATATAGATTTTAGTGTGTGGTCTGGTTTATGTGCGATGTTTATGTTTTCTTTATCGTAGCAATCCGATTTCGCTAACCTTTCGGATAATGCCGGGACGTATGTAATTGACATATATTTTTATACCCGTTACTCGTAGAGTAAAAGGGTATATTGTATTCGTGCAAAAGTATGTAACAGCTAGAAGGAAGCGTTTCCGACCCCATAAAGTATATATATTCTTGATCAGGATCACTAGCCGAGTCGATCTAGCCATGTCCGTCTGTCCGTCTGTCCGTCTGTCTGTCTGTATGAACGCTGTGATCTCGGAAACTACAAAAGCTAGAAAGTTGGGATTACCAACACATATTCTTGGGTTTCCTACGCAGCGCAAGTTTATTTCAGCCGAGCGCCACGCCCCCTCTAACGCCCACAATCACCCATAATCGCCCACAAACTATACTTAAATGTGTCTGGCGCCCACATTTTTAAAGATTTTGGATAAGTATAAATGCAATTCTGTTGTGTTTAGTTATACCTATCGAAATGTAGAAGAAATTTTTTAAATCGGACCATTCGTTAAAAAGTTAGGCCTGATCAAAGTTTATACATATCTCCATCTCCCTCGCACTCCCTTTAGCCGAGTTACGGGTATTAGATAGTCGGGACACCAACCCGACTATAGCGTTCTCTCTTGTTTGTCTTTATTATTATTGCCGCTATTTTGTTTTGTTGTTTTGTGTTCCGATAATAATGTTTTAATTATGTGTTTTGGGAAATCGTTATCTGTCAACAATCCGTGTCTGAAATTTTGAGCATTCTCTGTATACAGCTTCTAGCTGTATTTATTATAATTTGTTTTGGGTGTCTTGAGTTGAAATTAATAATTCGTCCGGATGCAATTGGTTTCTTATACCATTTTAATTTTAATTGGTTTCCACGTCTAATTACTATTGAGTCCAAATAAGACAATTGATCGTTTTCTTCTAGTTCCATTGTAAATTTCATATTTTTGTCGAAAGAGTTGAGCGTGGTCAGTGTAGTTATAATGTCATCCTCTTGAATGATTGCGAACAGTTCATCTACGTATTTTGTCAGTAATCTTGGAAGTCGTCTTAGTTTTTCCAACGTGTTGTTCAGGAGAGTTTCCATTACAATATCTGCAATGACGGGTGAGTCTGGCGATCCCATAAGCATTCCTTTTAATTGTGTGTAAAAATTGTTTTCAAACTTGTAATATCTGTTTTCTTGAATACAAAATTTAATTATGTCCATAAATATTGTTTGCGGTATTTTAGTGTGTTCTTGTATTATTGTCCATTTGTGTTTAATTATATCCAGGGCTAGATCTGTGGGTATACTCGGAAATAATGATATTACGTCAAAAGAAATTAATCTTTTATCGTCGCCAATATATGTGTTGTTGATTTTTTCTTTGAATTCTTCTGAATTTTTGATGTTATAGTTGGAGTCTATTGTTATGTTTTTTAATATGTCAATTATATATTTGCATAATGCATAAGATGGGGATCCGATGGAGGAGCAGATTGGTATTTTTGGTAGTCCATATATTCTTGGTGGTAATGCTGTGGTGGTTGTCAACTTATTTCTTTCGATCCTTGAGATAAGTTCCATTTTTGATAGTTTGTCCACTATTTCGTTATTTCTTGTTTGTAGTCTAGAGGTGGGGTCTTTTCTTAGTGTCCTGTATGTGTTCGTATCCTTTAATATGTCCTTCATTTTTTGGTTGTAGTCATCTTTGTTCATAGCTACCGTCTTGTTTCCTTCTTCGGAGGTCAATATTAAAATATCGTCATTTTCTTTAAGAAATCTCCTTGTTTGTCCCACTGTGTCTAATATTGCACGATCAAATGGACTTTCTTGGTTTGATGTTTTGTGGTCTTTGATGAGTAAAGAGAATTGGGTTCGCGCCTCTTCTTGTTTCTCTTTGTCAGTAATCGTTTTGAGGATTTCCTCTCAGTCCGCAATGTATTTTAAGAGAGGAAAGTTCTTCTTCTCTATTGGGAGAGCGAACTTTGGACCCTTCGCCAAAAGTGACTGAATTGCTGGCGGGAACTCGGTGTCCTTTTTGTTTACAAACCAGTCAGCTGTTTTTTTGTTGTCGGCTAGAATTTTGTTCCGTTCTGTCTGCAGTCTCTCTAATTTCCTTATTTGTCTTATCTTGGTTGTTGTTGTTAGTTTTTTGGAAATGTTGTTCTCGCTCTCCATAAATGATGTGAAGTCGTTTGGATCTAGCTGTTTTTGTAACGTCGTTCTCGCCCCTCTCTCTTTTTGTTCAGTCTTTTTTGTATATGGTGTTTATGTTTGATCAGCAAGTTTAATATTTTCGTTTGGTAGTAGTGTGTGTGTCTGTCCAGTAATTTGTTAATGTCAAAATGTAAGTCTTTATCGTCTGTAAATAATTTGTTACTCCTAGTGCTGTCCTTTATGAATTTAGGTATTATTCTTATTTTCCTACATTTTAAAAGGAATTTAACGTTTGTTTTTAACTTAGTTAATTTACTTGATATTAGTTGAAAATAGTTAATCGGTTGTCTTGCATGTTGGAGTGTAATGCTATCGGCGTGCCTTCCGTTGTTTAATGTAGTTTGTTTTGGCGACCTTTTCAAGTTATATATATTGTTAGCCGGCTAAATAAATAAATAAACGATTTGGGTAAAATTTAGGGCTATAAAAGAAAAATGACCAATTTTTTGGTAAAAATACCCCAAATTTCGGAAAATTCAAAAAAAAAAATTTTTTTTTAAAAAATACTATACGGAAAGTTTAAACGTTATTTTTTTTTACTTTTATTGGTGAAATACACAATACAAAATTATAACATGTTCAAATTTTTTGTCGGCTGATTAGATCGTCACTATTGGGGTCTCTCACCCCAGTGAGCTGCATAAAGCCTGGGCAGCTAAGGCTGCCCATCCCTGTTACTTTAGTTTTTAACTTTAAGCAAACAATCGCTTTAAACAATTCTACAATATTTAAATATTTCGGAAAAGTAAAAATGTAGTTTTATTGTGTTTAATTAATACCCATCGAAGTGTAGAGGAAATTTTTCAAATCGGACCATTCGTTAAAAAGTTATGCCTTGATCAAAGTTTTATATCTCCATCTCCCTCGCACTCCCTTTAGCTGAGTAACGGGGTTCTGATAGTCGTTCTCTCTTTTTTTTTTTATTCGGAAACCGCGTGTATTCCGGCGTATAGAATTTTTCTAATTTTAAATTCTCTTAAAAAATACTTAATTTTAAATTTAAAAATTTTTTAAAATATTTTTTTGAAAGATATTGAGATATGACACAAAGTTGCATACCAAATATTAAAATAACTCAAACGAGTCTCAAGAGCTGCATAACAGAAAAATCGGAGCTTAATTAGGAAATTAATTTTAAAAAATTAACCGTAAGAGATAAAAAAAAATAAAAAAAAACCGGTCCTTATATTTCAATACTCTATCGACAAAAAAAAGTTTCGCTTGATTCTGAGATTTGACCCAAATTGGCCTGTCACGTTTCACGTGGAATGACCCCACAAGCATTCTTGGGAGCTTTGTAGCGGTTTATTCTCACCAGAGGAAAACCTGCCCGGATATGGTCAGATAATGCTACGAACTTTGTTTGAGCTAAAAGCGAGCTGGCTGAGCTGAAGAATTTATTCTTGTCCGGCCCCCACATTCGAGCTATAGAGGAATTCTGCCTGGAAAATTCAATTGAGTGGCGTTTTATTCCCCCTCGGTCGCCTAACTTTGGAGGCTTCTGGGAGGCTGCAGTGAAAACGGCCAAATTTAATTTCTATCGTGCTGTTGGACCATCTTTATTATCTTTTGATGAACTGCGTACACTCGTTTGCCACATTGCGGCAATTATCAACTCACGACCTCTACTCCCTCTTTCAGAGAATGCGGCAGATCTTGAGGTGCTAACTCCTGCACACTTTCTTGGCACAGTCCCGCAGGTGTTGTACTCTGAGCCTGACGTCACAAATCTGAACTTCAACCGTTTGGACCGCTGGCAGAGAATTGCGTATTTTCTGGTCACGGTGGCGCGAAGAGTATCTGACCCTGATGCAGCAACGGTCAAAGTGGCGTATCTCCAAACCTGCGCTACAAGTCAACGATGTCGTCCTGGTTCAAAACAAGAACGTGCCTCCTCTTAAATGGCCATTAGCCAGGGTCATGGAATTGGTGCCTGGATCTGATGGAGTTGCTCGTGTAGCAGTGATACGAACATCAACTGCAATCACTCGAAGAGCTGTCCGCAAGTTGTGCTGCCAAAGCAAGATCTGGTTGAAAGCCCTGGACTTCCAACGGGGGGAGAATGTTCGGTCATGCCGCAGCTTAATTAAATTCCTAAAATTCCAAGTCGTAACGATGTTTGTTTTTGCCTTTTCATTTGCCCTGTGTGGCAACTCTTTCATTTGCTGTAATTGCTACTCCTTTCTGAACTTCGTTTGTCAATCGCTGTCTGGCCTTTGTCCACGGCAAGCATCTCCTTTTTTAGTTCGATTTTGTACTCGCTCGCTGAAGGCACGGTCGCTGATAGCCTGCCTATTTTCCATTCGGTTAATACTTTCGCTTGTTAAAGGCACTGTTTCAATACCGTTTGCGAGCTCAATTTAAAAGATAGCGTTTTAACACTTTTATAGTCGTCCTAAAACATGTGTACTCAGATCAAGTTTGAAAAGCGCTCTGATCGGACGTCTATATCCTATAGCTCCCATAGGAACAATCGGATATAACTAGCAAGAATTCAAGATATTTCGCACAGTGTAAAAGCTATTGACATGAATCTGGTTAGACCCCCAATGGAATACTGTGCAAAAATTTGGCTGCCCTAACTCTTACGGTTTTGGCTGTGGTCGTATACCCTTAAAAATAGGTCTTTCATTTTATAATCTTAAGAGATTTTCTTTGATTTAAAACCGCTCTGATGGGACCGAGCTTAGGGTATATTAAGTCTGCTTCCAAAAATAAAATTGTTATTTTTTTACGAACAAACTCCTGGTCGTGTCTTTATCAGGGACTTTAACAGTTATATCTATTAAAATAAAAGTCATCTGATAACAGCTATTTTCCTGACTTTTATTTCTCTGTCACGAAATAACTGTTAGGAGAAGACTTTTATATATCTCACATAGCATAACAGTTGTTTTGAGACTTTTATTTTGCATGTCTGTTATTAAAAGACTTTTAAAATAAAAGTCAAAAAAATGGGCAGTCAGTGACTTTTATTATTATTTTGAAAACGTCCCTAGCAGACTTTTATTTGAAGTAAAAGTAAACCAAATAGTTCAGAGTTTATATACTCGTATATGTTTGTATTTAATTTTAGTTTTAAAAGTATTTATAGTACATCAGAAGAATTATGCCTCCATTTTAACTACGTCAAGGGAAGAATTTTGAAAATCGAGAATTCTTGAGAAGAAAATAAACCTGACATGGAAAGACATTGAAATTTGAAAGCACAGTGAAACAAAAAAACTCGAATTCTTGAGAAACGGATGACCTTCCATTAAATCAGCAGTCGGCACAAACATTTAATGACATTTGTGTGAATAATTTGAATGGGTCAACTCATCGATGTGAGTGTGCAGACCGCTGTTCTACAGTGCACGTGAGCGGCAGCGGATGAGCAGAACAATTTCCTATGCTCACCTAATAGGGCGACTGCTGCTTTAAATAAATCGCCGTCTAATAACACCATTAACACCATATGTGACTCTGAGACTCTCTATCAGGAGAAACATTACTGCCAATATAAATCACAAACATAAATATCAGTGACTGATATATATTTTAAAAGTCCTTCAAAAACATCGGTCAGGACTTTTATAATAAAAGTCTTTCGATAACTGTTCTTCACTGACAAGTAAAATAAAAGTCTCAAAATAACTGTTATTCTGTGCGATTTATATAAAAGTCTTTGAATAACTGTTATTTGTTGTGAGATATAAAAGTTCCACGATAAAAATCACCGAAATTATGATTACGTAATATATGGACAGTAGACTGGGTCGATTTGTATGGGCCAAAAAAAGTGATAAATCGTAGGGGGGGGAACGTAATCTAGGAAGAATTCTAAGCAATATTGCAAAAGAAACTATATCTTAAAAGCCACGTTTGACCCTCCGCATTTACAAAAGAAAAAAAACCAGTATTTGATGAAAAATATCACAGTAGCCCTAAATTTTATCCACTGGAATGGACGCGAAAAAAGTAATAAATCGTTTGGGCGGGAAACAATCTCTGGGCATTTCTAAGCCATATTGTCAAAGAAACTATATGCCTTAAACCACGTTTGACCCTCCGTATTTGCAAGAGAAAAATACTGGTATTTCGTTTTACTTTTCAAAAATATCATAGTAGCCGTTAAATATTTATCAATTTTAAATTCTCCCCTTTGTTAAAAATGTTTTGTTCTCTTTATTTTGTATATTAGTTACGGCTACTATGATATTTTTCTCAAAAATAAAGTGAAATACCAGTATTTTTCTTTTGCAAATGCAAAGGGTCAATCGTGGTTTTAGGCATATGGTTTCTTGGGCAATATGTCTTAGGGCCATTTTCTCGTCCGTACTTTAGTTTGCCTGCCGGGACAACGGAGCGATAAACAAAAAATGGTTTACTCGTCCTTATGTTAGCGCAGGTAGCGACAAATTTTGTCTCGGTGCTTCATCCACCGTGCCAAATTTGTGCGGTTGGATTTCTGCGCAAGTGTTGCCAGACATTTGAGCGTTGTCAATCTGGTTCCACTCTTCATTCGAAAACAGCTGATTCTATTTACAGTTAAATATAAATCAAAATTGTTAAAGTCATCCAATTGATTTTAAAACAAGAGAGAACGCTATAGTCGGGTTGATGTCCCGACTATCTAATACCCGTCACTCAGCTTAAGGGAGTGCGAACGCTGTAGTCGGGTTGGTGTCCCGACTATCTAATAATCGTAACTCAGCTAAAGGAAGTGCGAGGGAGATGGAGATATAAACTTTGATCAGGCCTAACTTTTGAACGGATGGTCCGATTTAAAAAATTTCTTCTACATTTCGATAGGTATTTGTAAACATAACAAAACTGCATTCCTACTTTTCCGAAATATTGAAATTTTTAAAATCGTATATTAGTTATGGTGGGCGTTAGAGGAGGCGTGGCACCTTTTTGAAATAAACTTGCGCTGCGTAGGAACTCCTAGAATCTGTATGCAAAATGCCAATCTTCTAGCTTTTATAGTTTCCGAGATCTCAGCGTTCATACAGACACACAGACAGACAGACGGACAGACGGACAGACGAACAGACAGACATGGCTAGATCGACTCGGCTAGTGATCCTGATCAAGAATATATATACTTTATGGGATCGGAAACGCTTCCTTCTAGCTGTTACATACTTTTGCACGAATACAATATACCCTTTTACTCTACGAGTAACGGGTATAATGAATTCCCGAGCGATTTATCTTCAAACTCTGTGGGATATCGTCGAATTGTCTAAAGTGCGAACATATCGGCGCAGATATCAAGACCAAAGAAATTACTTCGAACATTACAGTGATGAAGAATTTGTTAAAAGGTTTCGCTTGCGTAAAAGCACGGTTCTATTTGTTTTGCAAAAAATTGTTTTGCGACTTGAATTTAAAGTAAAGAAGTAAGTGCATTCATTTGATTTAACTAATTCCATATTCAAAAACCATTATTACAGGGAAACGACAATACAGTCATGGGTTTAGCTTCTGAAAGGTCTTAGATTCTACGCAACGGGCAGTTTTCTTATAACTTTTGGCAATTTTTGTGGATTAGCGTGGCCACAGCCAGTCGAGTTGCTAAAGAAGTTTCTTTTGCTATAGCGTCTTTTTCAAAACAATTTATGAAATACCCTCGTATTGAAGATCTTCAATAAAATGTTGTTGGTTTTTATAAAATAGACAAGTGTCCGAAAGTCATACGATCTCCCGGAGACGATTCCGAAGACACCGGTTCTACAAGAATTGTCTCCTGTTCATCGGTATAATTTTTAGTTTCATTCTGCCGACATTGTTTTTTTTTAGTTTGAAATTTTTTTTATATTATCAGCTGTTAGTGGGACTGTTTTATGGTATTTTTCGATAGTTATACCCGTTACTCGTAGAGTATAAGGGTATATTGTATTCGTGCAAAAGTATGTAACAGGGAGAAGGAAGCGTTTCCGACCCTATAAAGTATCAAACAAAAACACCTCTTAACGAGGTAAAAAAATAGTGACGACCGCACCTTCAACATACAAAAGTTATTTTTAAGTTTCGTGGCTGGCACGTAACATTTTTATTAAATTTTAAAGTTGCTTATGTCGCATATTATATTGAAATCTTGCAAAAAGTTGTGAAATTAACTTTGCAATAGTCTGCAAATGAGAGCATACAGTGGCACTCTTCACTCTTTCGTGACGCCTAAATGGTATTGACTCGTGCGAAAAGAAAACTGATGAAAAATATGGATCAAACCCACAATTCGACGCCAAGACCAGGTGGGAAACCAGACACCGATGAGGACCACATGGATCCACTAAGTGACAATGAGGATGACACTGTAATAGAAAAGGACAAGGAAATTCCAATAATGACCATGCAGGATTTCATGGAGAAGATGTTGGTGGAGCAGCAATTGCAGACGGATCGAATTATGCAAAAATTTAATGCCATGACCGAAGAGTTTACTGAGTATAAGAAGAAAGTAAATTCTTTGGTTTCTGAAGCTGATAAACAGGGCAGTGAACCACCCGCTAATGGAGCACAGGGCGGTATTCATGGCCTGGTGTCTTCACACGGAGGACCGCATCATGGAGCAGCTTCATCGCATTCAGGTGTCGCACAGGGCGGCATCTATGGCCAAGCTTCATCACATGGAGGATTGCATTGTGGAATTGCCTCTTCAACCAGCAGTTCATCGCATTCAGGTGTCGCACAGGGCGGCATCTATGGCCAAGCTTCCTCATATGGAGGATTGCATTCTGGAATTGCTTCTACAACCAGCAGTTCATCGCATTCAGGTGTCGCACAGGGCGGCATCTATGGCCAAGCTTTCTCATATGGAGGATTGCATTCTGGAATTGCTTCTACAACCAGCAGTTCATCGTATCCGGATGTCGCACAGGGCGGCATCTTTGGGCTGGCTTCCTCATATGCAGAATTGCAGCCTAGCGTTGCCTCATACAATGGCAGCGCACCGACTTCTGGCGCAGCACAGGGCGGCATTCATGGCCTGGTGTCCTCACACGGAGGACTGCGTCCCGATGCTGCTGCTCTTAGCAGCTATACATCGACTTCTGGAGCCGCACAGGGCGGCATTCATGGCCTGGTGTCCTCACACGGAGGACTGCGTCCCAATGCTGCTGCTCTTAGCAGCTATACATCGACTTCTGGAGCCGCACAGGGCGGCATTCATGGCCTGGTGTCCTCACACGGAGGACTGCGTCTCGATCCTGCTGCTCTTAGCAGCTATACTTCGACTTCTGGAGCCGCACAGGGCGGCATTCATGGCCTGGTGTCCTCACACGGAGGACTGCGTCCCGATGCTGCTACTCTTAGCAGCTATACTTTGACTTCTGATGCCGCACAGGGCGGCATACATGGCCTGAATTTTTCACAAGGAGGATTTCATCCCGCTGATACATCTGGCACCACACAGGGTGGTCGACAACTCAATTTTCAAAATGACGCTATAAAAGGTGAGTCTGTTTTTGGATATGCTGGGTCTCGGGGTTGTGGCGCATTCGAGATGGGTGATAGTCAGAATTTTTCGAAGGGAAGAATAATAGATTTGCCTAATTTCTATGGACTGCCAGAAGACTGGCCAATATTTAGAAGTATGTTTGTTGAGACAACTCTCGCATACAAGTACTCCGATTTGGAAAATTTACTCCGACTGCAGAAGAGTTTAAAAGGTGTTGCCAGGGAAGAGGTGGCGGCAATGTTAATAAATCCAGTTAACGTCGATCACATTATGAAGCGCCTACAATTTAAGTATGGACAATCAGGACTGCTTATTAGGAGTCAGTTGGAAAAGGTATCTGAAATGCAGCAGATCACAGAAAACAACCTGGACAAAATTATACCATTTGCAGCAAAGGTATCAAACCTGATCATATTTCTTAAATCGGCTAACGCTTTGCAGCATTTGCAAAACCCTGTCCTATTAAGTGACCTTATAAGTAAACTTCCTATGCGAACTCGTATAGAATGGACAACATATGCATCAGGTATCCAACCCTATGCTGATCTAGGACATTTTGGTTCGTGGATAGATAAAATTGCAATGGATATATCACAAGCTTCTCTTACAACTGCATCAAGTAAGCCAAATTCCAAGCATGAGAAAGGCTCAAACCAAAAGATGGTGATGCAGATAACCAAGGAACAGTCTAAGGATACAGGAAAAATTAAATGTTATAAATGCAAGGGCCAACACATTTTTGAAGAGTGTGAAAAATTTACAAAGAGTGACGTAAGTAATAGGTGGTTAATGGTCAAAAAACTGAAAGTATGCTTTGGATGTCTTCGGCAGGGGCATAACCTAAACGTGTGCAAGAAGAAACGTATTTGTAAGGACGAAAACTGTAAATCGTTTCACAACTACATGCTACATCAGGATAAGAAGCTTGTGGCTGTAAATAGTTCGACAGAAACAGTTCAGGAACAACAAGAATGTAGCCCAGCAAATATTCTCACAGTCAGGAACAGCACATCGATGCTTTTATTTAAGGTGCTGCCAATTGAGGTTACTGGACCAAACAGAACGATCCTTAAAGTATTTGCCTTCATAGACGAAGGATCCTCTGCATCATTAATAGATGCAGATTTGACAGAAGAGCTTGGTGTGACTTTAGACACACAAAAAATGACTCTCAACTGGATAGGAAATCACAAAAAAGTAATTCCATCGATAAAATGTCAGCTTAAGGTTCGAACAACAGAAGGTACAACAAATTGGTTGCCATTAACAGGTAGCACAGTTCCGTCTTTGGAACTGCCTGTACAATCACTTGACATTGAATCTCTTAATGAAAAATATACCAAATTAAGGAGTTTGCCAATTAAGGGGTACGGAGATGCCAAGCCGAGTATTTTAATTGGAGTGGAAAATTGCCATTTGACCAAAACACTTCGAAGTGTTTATTTGGAAAACAGTCTAATATCCGTTAAGACAGTCTTAGGGTGGCTAGCATATGGATCCACACAACCTCAGCAAGAAAATCCTTATAATGGTATAAACACCGTTTTTCATACATATTCGATCGATCCTAATGAAAACGAATTAAATGATTTAATGGCCGAATATTTCAATACAGAAAACCTTCTCGTTAAGTTACCAAATAATCCATTAGAGTCAAATGAAATTGTCAGGGCTCGAAAAATATTGAAAGAAAGTACGATACGTGTTGACCAGAGTTACGAGACAGCTCTTTTGTGGAGTCATGATAATATAATCCTTCCTAATAGCTTTGATATGGCTCTAAAACGACTTCACACGACTGAGCGAAAGATATTCGATTCTGACAAGCAGGAGGAATATAAAAAAGCTATAATGGATTTCGTACATAAAGGATATGCCCGAAAACTGACAAAAGAAGAAGCAGAA
>JBAMCJ010000077.1:712500-874065 GCA_037075205.1 Drosophila prostipennis
TAAGTGTTATAATAAATGTTATGACCTACTAAACTATAAAATATTAAAAATATCTTAATAAGATGGATTTTAAAATTATACTTTCAGAAGAATAACCATAACTAGAAAATATAAACTTTATAATATATAGTATTCATTTAGTATTAAATCAATACTTTAATACTAAATCCAGTATATTTTTAAAACAACGAGTATTTAGAAATTTTCCAAAACTGAAAATCATTGGATATTAAAATTATACTTTCAGAAGTATTAAAAATAACCATTTGGCATAAACTTTAAACTACAAAATAAAAACTTTATAATATTTAGTATTTATTTAGTATTTAATCAATGCCACACTTTAATACTAAATCCAGTATATTTTTAATACAACGAGTATTTAGAAATTTTCCCAATTTGAAAAGCATTTGAAAATGCCCTTTGGAAAGGGTATAGGCCAAAAAAAAGAAAACATTGACTCGGGGCACCATCGACAGCGGCGTCATTTGGCGTGCATAGAAACCGTTAGTCCGGCCCTCGACAAAATACAAGTAAATATATCCCAAAAAAAATGGAAGCAAAAAAGTGAAAAAAGAAGAACCCGGCTCTCCGCCCCGAATGTTTGTACTTTAAATGACATTCCGCAGTAAATTTCACGTTTATAGCCGGCACACAACAAATAAATATCAGGCGTTCGGCGGCGCTGCAAGGGCTGCCAAACAATTGAAAGTGGACGAAAAACGAATAACGCAAAAGGCGGATGAGGATGAGGATGAGGGAATCCTGCTGTCGTCCTGCTGCCACCAGCTCAGGATCAGCAGCTCCGACCAGCAAAACAATAAAAAATGATTGCACAAAATAATAAAATAGCGGCGGAGGACAAAGGAGCGGCAAGAGCCCTTCTCGGCGCTTCTCATAAATTGAAATGAGTGAGAGCCATCGTCATAGGATGCCGGCAATTCGGAGCTCATGTCGAAAGCGGTTATAAATCCACGATATGTGCAGTAAAAATGTTAAGAGAAGCTGCATTTTTACAGACAACTGGTGGCATTAGAATTTTACTAGATAAATAGTATACATAAATATTGAAATTAAAAAACTGTTTCTTATATGTATTTGACATAATATCCTTGTGGATCCGGGAATTCTTTCCCACCCATGAACACACGCTTCCTCAATAACTCTGTGGGCCAACTGGGAGTCAGGGTGGGGCAATCAACCAGTCGGTTGGCCACCGACTGAAGATCCGAAGTCCTGAGACGAACGTATCAGTATCAGCGGCACTTCATCTTGATTGACATGCGCATTGAGAGCGTTGACATAATGATGGACAGACCTGATCGCCGGCTGGTCCGCGTTGCTTGGATCTGGCCGCTGGACTCGGACTGGACTGAAAACTGGGAACTGGGAACTGGTAGCTGGGAGTCGGCGCTTGGAGTTCGATATGCGTAATGAGAGGAGCCGAGCCAGTCGCGATAGCGGTGATTGCGGCCTTTAAGATTTTCCACAATATCAATTTTCATTGTTTCGGAGGCTTGGGATCTTCGCTTTTCCCCCTCTTTTCGCTTTGTCACTCACGATCTGTTCCCGATCGGTGCGATCTGCCCTATCTGCGATGACATAAATAGACGCCAATTAAATGGGCCCTTGATGGGACACGTTTTTCGGGTCCTTACACTTGCGAAAAGCTGGTTAAAGTTGCATTTAAGTTTCGGGATGCTATGAAGAGGTGAGAAATATTTCTAACAGCCTTAAGTAATTTATGAGAATATTATAGAATTATAAAAATATAAGGTGAAAGCAAAGGTCACCTAGGTAACATATTAAAAATAATATTTATTAAGCATAATATTAAGTTTTATATTTGAATTTTTAAATAATTATTAAAATTTTAGCTGAGATACACATAACATTTTGATATAGCTTAATTATAAATAGATTTAATTAATATTAAATATGTAGGTGGACAAAGAACATTTTACCTTTAAAGTGGATACATCAATTTCGTTTTTCCAGCTTTGTGGAACTCGAAATAAAATCTGTTTTTGAGCTTACTGTTTGCTGTTTGTTGTTTTTTTTGTTTATTTCGAGAACCGGAATTGTGGCAGCCACAAAGTAACAGCAAAACGGAAATAATTTTACAATAAATTATATCAAAACGAGTCGTCGTCGCACACCCACAGCCACGCAAATATGACACAGAAAGTTCTGAAAGGCGGTGGGAGGAAGGGAGAAAGGGAGAAAGGACGAGAGCGGGACAGAACCAGTTTCTTGAAACTTTGCGAGACATAACGGCGTCTGCCAAAAAGGAAGCAGACAAAGTCCAACAACAACCGAGGTTAAAAGCCACAGTCGTGGGCGGGAAAAGGGCAAAAAAAGTGGGGGGAGGGGAGAGGGCGTGGCGAACCGAATTGAACAGAGGGAGGACCCTCGAGAACTTTTGTGGCGACAATTTCCCCGACTTTTCATACCCTAGATTAATTGGGCATTCCGGCATCGATACTTATTATACAATAAAATATCTAAAGGTGCTGGAAAAATGCTCCTTTAGCCACCAATTAAACAGCGAGAGTATAAAAAAAATCCATATATTAAAACATACCCACTAAGTAAATATTTGTTAGAAGAATAAAATTTAATAGAGACAAAACAGGCGTTTAAAATTGTATAATAATTATAAATCCAATATATATGGTTAAATGGGAGCCCTTCTCCGCGCTTCTCATAAATTGAAATGAGTGAGAGCCATCGTCCTAGGATGCCTTTGTAAATCCACCGAATCGAATTGAAATTGCTAATAAATTTTTAAATATTTTCCAAGGGAAATGTAAGTCCCTAGGGTATTCGGCTGAAGTTTTCGAAGCCAAACCGATTTTTTGCCTTGCTCATTTCAGTCTGTTTTTGTGACATTCGGCCTAAAATGCCGGGACCTGTCGAAAACTTTTTCATCGACTTGCCGGAATTGTGAGTGGGTGCCAAGGTAAGAGTTTGTTCGCTTATCGTCAACTGGCAGGGAACTCTTTGTTGTACTTTGTTTTATTTTTAACTTATTTTTCGTATCGAATATCGAGGGATTTGATATGCAGGCAACCAGAAAGGATGGTGTAGTATTTATACAAATCCAACATTTAATTGGCCGATAGTCAGGAAATAGAAAGAGATAGTCAGTCAAATATCAATAAATACTTTGTGTCGCGAATTAGAAAGAGAACGATTCCAATGATCTGTAAATAAAAATTGGGAATTATATTTTATAATAATTCCATGAATCTCATTTCGCCCTGCTGAGGATTGAACTCTGAATTCCCGATCTATAAGCAGAGAACTTAACCACCAGGCTATGCAGCACCATAGAAAATGATTAAATATTGGGTTCAACTTGAAAATCGCCGTTATATAAATAGATTTAAAGAAAATGGAAGATGTTCTTACATAATTTTAGGTTTTATTTAGTTAGAACGGTTCCCAAAAAAAGAAATCTATTCTGATCGCAGCCGGTAGGATTCGAACCTACGCTCCCAGAGGGAATCTGATTTCTAGTCAGACGCCTTAACCGCTCGGCCACGGCTGCTCGGTGGGAGGGTGTCGCGAATAGTATCTGAAGAGGTGGAGGAAAACTAACCGGCTTGTAAGATCATTGCAAATACTATCTGAGGGATTGGTTTTATTTATATAGCTTTTTCTTATCTTGTAGTTTCCTCAAAGATATTATGCTTAAGACCATTTATTTGCTTATTTTTGTTTGGAATAAAACCATTTCTAAAAATAAAGTTCCCTGTGATTGGAATATATGATAAATGTATGATAAGATACAGCTCAAAGAACCTATGAACCACTAGAGATTTGTTGATATGAGATTCGAACTTTATTTATTTATTTATTTCCTGATTATTTTTTTGCTATTGTTCATATATTTACATAAGTTTTTACCCTAAGTTTATGATGTTTGTCATTTATCTGACAATTAAATTTTTGTAAATGTATCTAACTAGATTTTAGTATAACCTTTCTCGTTTTGGCCAACTTAATGCTAAATTATTGGCTTGCCTTTGAAGTGAGATCGTAAACCTATTCCGTTAGCTTAGATATATGCATATTCCCCACAATTTGCCCCACCTATCAGCTGTCTTTCGATGTCTGGTGCTTTGTCAGATTTTCTTATTGCGTGCTCTTAATGACACGGCTCCAATTAAAGCGGCGCACATTGTCAAAACAGCCGCCAACGAATTGAAATCAAGACGGGGCCCCACAACACCAACAAAACAACTGCAACAACAACAACAACGAACTGGCGCAAGTTGAAAGCTTCAATTTACCACCCATTGTGCCTGATGGCAACTCTGGCAGATCTTTGGCAGACCCAAAAGACAGAAAGGAGACCACGGCGCATGCGCCCAGTTCCCCTTTTTCTTTTTATTTTTATTTTCATTTTTACTTGTATTTTTATTTTATCCCCCAATTGGGATATGCAAAGACAGAGAGAGAGGGAGAGAGCACCTGTTGCGGGGTCCTGAGGGGATTAAGCCATAGGGATTGATGCACTCATAAAAACAACAAATAGTTAAATATATATTTGGGATTCAAAAAGCCTAAAAGCTCAATAAAAAGTTTAGGTTTGCTTCCGAATAAATGTATAATTTCTGTAAAATATGTATAATTTATTAATATCAAGTAATAGCTATCCCCATTCCAGGAACTACAACAAATATTTATTTACTAATTTTTTTTATACAAAAAAAAGGGAAAAGAAAGCATAAATATCTGCCTATGGAATCATACTATCATCACTAACATCATATCTTAAAAAATGTTCTCCCTTGACTAAAACATTTTCAAAATAAAAATCATTCAAATAAAATGATGCAATTTAAATACTAAGTTTTGGTATTTAATTCAGGTATGTAAATTAAGTACTGAATTAAGTAAATACTAAGTTAAAATACAAAAATAAAAACATAATATTTAATCAAGGTAAAAAACTTTAGAAATACGTCGTCTTAAAAATTTTAATAATTGAATAAAATTAATATTTCAAAAATTAATATTATTTTGAAACTACATACAACCAATTAAATACCTCCAAAATTGTTTTAAAATTTTTGGCCAGTGTATTGGGTAGTAGAGGCGGGGGGTGTGGCATTAAGTTGGTGGCGCGTGGGTTAAGCAAATTTCTTGATTTACGTTTTGCGGTGGCCAGTTGACAGGCAACGCGAACCCCGAAAACCCGAAAACACCAAAGTCTCGAAGTCTCTGGAGGCCCCGAAGCGAAGACAGCGGTTCCCCTTGATCTGGATTTGGATGTGGATGTGGATGTGGACGTGGATGTGGACTGAGAGGACTGGGGATCTGTTTATGGGTTACATGCATATGGACGACCCCCTGTTACAAATTTTACAGCTAAGCAAATCGCTGGAATTAATTGCCCGGCGATAAGCAGGTGCCCCTTCAACATTCAATTAAGTTGTTTGCCGGATTGCAGGTGCAAGATGGTAACCCTAATCCCTTTTTTTCCTGGCCCGAGAAGAAGGTGCGAAATCCACGGCGCACGGCAGCCGAAAAATATAAAAAAAAAATGCCCCTTTTGCGAATTGGTGTCCGTTACTCAGAGGCATATCCACATAAATCGAGAGCCGCCGGATCCCCCTGTGTGTTTCGAGTGACTGAAATCCAGGACAGCTGCCCCTTTGCCACTGAGGTAGTCGCATTACTGGCACACATCGCCCAGGGGCCACGCAATTTATGGATGCGATTAAAGGGGGGATCTCGGGGTGCAGCACGCGTCCCATGAACTATAGCGTCCCCTTTACTATATAGCATCCATATCGCTGGGGCTCTTAACATTCCCCGATATCATCCGCGGCACATTCCCCAGGTCATTCCCCTCGTTATTACATCACTTTTTTGTCAGCATAAATCGATTTATTGGGCTCCTCTTCCCCCTAAATTGTTGACTTTTCATCATTAATTTGTGTTAACTCATTTGATCCAAAAATGTTTGATATTAATCTTGGATACAAAACCACTCCGATATTATAGATCAAAAATAATTAAAAATTTTTAACCCTATTAAAGTTTTCTGTAACTTTTACATGTAAAAATTGGTTAATTTTAAATATGGAAATATTATATTGGAAAATCGTAGAAATATATAATTTAGTAAATATAAATAATATCATATCTAATAATTTCTACCTTGATTTAAATTTTTTAAATTATTATAAGCAATTTATTTTATTCAGTTATTTTATTCAATTCACAAATGTAATACCAAATTTTATATTCAATATAATAATAATAATTAAGTCTCCTGTTATTTATTTTTAAAATATATATTTAGAAATTAAGATCCAACTATTTAAAGTGAAGTAAATATTCTATTCTATTGAAGTAAATATTCTTGAACTGTAACCCAGATCCTTTCTCTTTCTCTTTCCACTTGTTTGACTTTCGCATTTTCCACCCAGACTGCCTTATCTTATCTGCATTTGGTTATCTCATCTCGAAGCCTAATTTGTGCTCCATTTTATCACCCTGCCGGCCTAGCAAATCATCTTCCAAGCTTCCTCGCCCACAGGCTGCTGCGTCAGTGTTTTCCCCCGATTTTCCTTCCTTTTCTTTTAAACTGATTTTCCTATTTATTGAAGGCATCGACTGCCAGAATGTCAAATGCACGCAACACCAGCCAAATGCCATTAGCTTCTCCCCGAGTTTCGCCCACTTTCCGCTGGCCAACTTCACTCGGCCTTTCTCTTTCTCCATCTCCATCTCTATTTCTGCCCCTATCTCCGTCTCTTTCTCTGTCCCCATCTGCCGTCTCTTTCACGCGCTGCTCGGCCCATTACGCTGTCCATTTGAGTGGTCATTATAGTAAATTTGATTTGGACTTGGCTGCCTTGCTCAAGCTGGAACACTTGGCCCGGCTAGATCTTCACTGGAAAAACTTCAAGGATTTTATTTTATAATTTCTTAAGGAACCCACAAGATCAACAAACTCAAGGTGTCCTTTTAAGGATTTTTTAAATTAATACATTTAACCAAAATTATGTATTTGCAACCGAAACAAAATAATTTAGTTTTAGAAATAAATTTATATTTGTTTAGAAAGAAATGCAATCTTATTGAAATGAATTTGAATTTATAATTAAAATTTGATAACAGCATATTAAAAACAAATAAAATATTTAATAAATTTTCTCAATAAAATAACGTGATTATTTTTTTGTTATATTTAGATCCCTTCTCGATTAAATAAATAAAATACAAATATTTTTCAAAAACCACTGCTTACTGTAAAAAACTATAAATATAATTATAATAAATATTTCTTGCAGTGTAGAACAGCCTGGGCCACATCATCAATAGCCAAGTGACACAGCTGGAGTGGCCAGGGGGAGGGGGAGGGAGAAAGAGCAGGGGCGCCTGGACTAGGACATCGAGAGGGGGGCTGAAATATCGAACACGTAGTTAATCAATCCATTGGTGGTCCGAAAACACGACGCGCCAGCAATTACTGTTAACTGGATTGTTGCTGTTACCATTCCTCAGCCTGCTGTACGCACTTATCACCATGGGCGGCGACGGCGGGCGGCGACGGCGGGCGGCGAAGGGGGAGAATTGCCAACGGGCAACGTGGGCGGCAACATCTCTCACAGTTGGCAACATTCTATTTTCCAATTCTTCCGAAGACTTTGTCTTCCACTTCTTTTTCCGAACCACTGCAATTAACAAAAGAACTGCAATTAAAACGGTTTCTGGGCCACATTTCATTGATGACAAAAGATTTCTTTGAAGTTATTATATTGTTATATTTATAAGACCGAAAAAAAAAATTGGTTAAATAATAATAATTTATATGTTGTTCTGATTGGATCTAAATATATTTTGAGGAATATAATATGCTGAAACTAAGATTGTATTAATTAAGCTCTGTTCATAGGGGGTCATTACTGGGTATGTAGTTTTTTCATCCACTACATACCTTCATATCTCATAGATTGCCCTGCGATTAGATTAGTTATGCCTGGCTAAGCAAAGACGCGGATTCCGATTCCGATTCCAAAGAGGCGGCAGCTTGAAAAGGAAAGTGGGCGTGGCCAGGTGCACGGCATAATTGCAGGGGCGTCGAGGGGGGGGGGTTTGAACACTTTGCATACACACGAGCGACGGGCCTTTGACTGCTCTGTTGTCGCGTTTCGCATAATTACGCGCAAAGCTCAATTCTAGACTTAATTAAAATTATTAATACCAGAGGTGGCCCGCAGGGGGGTTGCTGGGGGGTTGGGGGGTTGTGGGCTTGGCCATGGAGGCGCGCAGAAAATGCGTTCAGGCGGCCGGAACTAATAATGCCGTGCATGCAAAAGGGGCTACTGCCCCGTCAGCGATGACAGCGTGAGTTCAACTCGTGCTAGAGATGGCACAGCTGCACAGAGAGAAAATCTATTATCCCTTTAAATATATGCATTCTATTCTGTAAAATATCAAATAATACTTGAAATCTGAAGTTGCGAGGAGTATGTTATTTAAATTAAATTAAATTTTAAAACTTTTATAATATTTTTAATCTTAATTTTTATATTTATTTTAATATTTATTTTAATAAAGAAAGGGAGTTTTTATTATAATTACATTGGAAATATTCATCAAAACGAAAAATGGCATAACTAGACATCTGAAATTGCGATGGAGTATTTGTTTAAATTTAATTTAATTTTAAAACTTTTAAAATATTTTTATTCCAAATTGTTTTGTTTTATTTTTATATTTATTTTAATTAAGAAAGACAGTTTTTATCATAAATATATATGAAATATTCGTCAAAAAAATCTAATAAATATTTAATATTTATTTTTTAAAGATTTAAATTTGTTTTCAAGGGAGCCAAACTTCTTTTAGGCCTTTTTAAAATGCTTAAACAGAATTAATGAATTTACATAATAATGCCAAAGTGTAGGTGTGATTAGTGTATTTGCTCAGGGGTAATTAAAAACTCCCCCTACAAGTCGAATATTACCAGATACCTTCGGACCTTTTCCGCCCACATTAGCATACCATCTTCCGGCCTTTCCTTCTCTCCACTCTTCTGCAGATCATTCTTCTGGCGAATTCTTCTGGCGAGTTGCAGGCTGCAACCGGCAATCAGCACGCAATTGCGAAATGTTTTGCCTAATAGAATCCCATGTGCGCATCGCAGCTCGCATGCAAATTGCGAACAATTATTCGAGGAAATATTTTTTGTGGCGAACCATTTAGGTTTAGATTTTCATATTTGTGCGGTGGGGCAGCCCGCCGCTCGCAGCTCGCACACATGGTTTTTATTTTTAATAGAAATAATTGCCAAGATTGGCAAGAAAGTGGCCAAGATTCGCACCTGGCCACTCGTATTTTGCGAAGATCGCAAATCGCCGAGATGTTCGCACTTCGTAATTTGCGGCTGTGTCGCCCCATAAATTTGATGCCCAATTATTGAAATTGCATTAGATGTGTGCGTAATTGCCCGGCAACATTCACTTGCAGCAGCAGTTTGGGTTCGAAAATGGAAAATGGAAAACGGACCCTGGCAACATCGAGCTCGCTTGTCCAATTAACACTTATGTCATCAGGATGGCCGGTGGATGGTGCGATTTTCGCCTTATTTACTGCCTGATAATTGCGCTGAGTGGGCGTGGCGGAATGCGTTTGCCAACCGGCAGTTAGCCACATTCATTCGCAGATCGACTGCAATTTTCTGTAAAGTAAAACGGAAGTGTCGTATGAATAATGTTTGGGGTTTTAAAAAATAGAGAAAAAATTAAAAGTTTTTAAAGCAATAAACATTTTTCAAATAAGTTTGTTAATTTAAAAGTTAAAAAATATTTAATATTTTAAAACTCATGGAAAAAATGTATATAGAAGCCAAACAAAGTTTTAAATTGTTGTGTTAAACACACAACTTATTTTTATAAGCCCTTATATGTACATTAGAAAATATTTTAAATAAATGTCTGTTCATTTTGAATTTCAATAACGATTAATATTTTAAAATACATGAAAACCATTCAGAATTAAAGATTGATTTGTTTAACATAAAATGTATTTTCTTTAATTTAAAACCCTAACAAAATGTTTGTTATTTTTGAATTGCGGGTCTTAAAAAGAACATTCCACCAAAATTACCAAGACTTATCATAGCCTAGTTCAGTGTTCCGCCGTCAGGTGGCGTTCTGCCGGCCTAGCTTACAAAAAAAGAAAGGAAAAAGAGAACTCGGGCTTGTTTATTCATTAGGTTCTGCGGAAAAACGTGTTTAATTTGTGACAAAACGAAGCGAAAACGAAATCTCCCGACAACGCTGGTCCGCGGGGCCACTGACTACTGACTACTGACTCATATCAGTATCGGTGGCATCTTCGACTCAGCCGCGGCGGAGGCCCAGCCTCCAATGGCATTTTATCCCCGGTGGGGCAATAAAAATTTATGAAGCCAGCCGGGCAGAGAGGACAGGGTTCAAGTTTAACCCATTAAAGGCCAATGATCGCAGTAAACAGGCTAACCAAAGTGATTTCCTTGAGAGGCTTTTAATTTACCATTATAAAGAGGAGTTTTTCCTTAACTTTTTTATTTAGCTGTTAGGGTTTTGGCTTCATTTAACTAACATTGCTCATTAGCAAAAGGGTTTTTCATTATCTGTATCCTTCTAAAATTAAGAAGTTATTAATGTGTATAAAAAAGAAAACAAATAAAAGTTTCAACAAAGGGCATAGCTGAACAAGCCTGAGAAAACTGCCCCAGGCGATTTTGCAAAATTTTAGATGAGGATTGGTAGATAGGAATCTAATGAATAAGAATTCCAAATTTCAAACATTTTGATCCGCTGGTTTACGAGTAATCTGCCGCAACTTAAGAACGTGTCACTTGATGTATCTTCCCTTCGGTAGTTCTTAAGAAAACTTTATAATTGCCAAAAATTTTTGTGTTAACCTTTAAGAATGTCAGCCAATCTTTGGATTTGTACCATTCTTATAAGGTAACTAAAATCGCGATCAAAATTTTCGAAAAATCGGCTTAAGACTTTCCAACTCTGACAACACCGCCCATTTTTTACAGTTTATGTGTTTCATAACCATCTACTTCATATAAAATATTCATAATTTTTCGAGTGGTGCAACAGTGTTAAAAATACAAAAAACTGAAAAATGTATTTCATAAGGGTAGGAATTGAGTCAATAATAGTTGTAAATAGTTTGTTTTAAGACCAGAATTATTATCAAATAATACATTTTTTATTGTTATGGCTAAGAAGTGGTCCGAAATAACATTTTTTTGGCACATATTTGTATTTATAAGGGACCAGTCACCACAGCTGCGAATATAATATCCTCTGTGGACAAAGATTGCATAAGAATTTTTTTGACCATGGATGACCAACAATTCTATAATTATGTGATTCTAAAAAAATCGCGGTCCAATGTGGATTACTTAATTTGGGATCCTTTCGGTACGCTGTTAAACTAAGAAGCAAGATAGTAATTTCAAAGCATTAATATGCGCAGCTTGTTAAACAAATTGTTAAAAAAATTCGCGCAATAACAACTATATGGAAAGAATCCCAAAATAAGTAATCCTCCTTGGAGCGCGATTTCTTTAGAATCACATAATTATGGTATTGTTGGTCATCCATGGTCAAAGGAATTCTTATGCAATCTCTGTCCATAGAAGATATTACATTCGCAGCGGTGGGGACTGGGAATCTATTAAAACAATTACTTGCAAATATATGACAAACATTTTTAATTCGGACCACTTTTTATTCATAATATTAAAAACTTTATTCTTTGATAATAAATGTGGTCTTACAACTAACTATTTCCAAAAAAAACTATATTTTTTTGACTCTATTCCTACCCTTATGAAATAAATTCTTCAGTTTTTTGTATTTTTAACACTGTTGCACCACTCGAAAAATTATGAATATTTTATATGAAGTAGATGGTTATGAAACACATAAACTGTAAAAAATGGGCGGTGTTGTCAGAGTTGGAAAGTCTTAAGCCGATTTTTCGAAAATTTTGATCGCGATTTTAGTTACCTTATAAGAATGGTACAAATCCAAAGATTGGCTGACATTCTTAAAGGTTAACACAAAAATTTTTGGCAATTATAAAGTTTTCTTAAGAACTACCGAAGGGAAGATACATCAAGTGACACGTTCTTAAGTTGCGGCAGATTACTCGTAAACCAGCGGATCAAAATGTTTGAAATTTGGAATTCTTATTCATTAGGTTCCTATCTACCAATCCTCATCTAAAATTTTGCAAAATCGCCTGGGGCAGTTTTCTCAGGCTTGTTCAGCTATGCCCTTTTTGGGCAAAGAATTACAAACCTACAATTTTTTTTTTATCAAACTATTGTTGTATTATTTTTTTGTTTCAAACCAGATTGTTTATTATTTAAGTGTTCTAAGTTTGCCAAGATTATTAAATTTCTTGTGTCTTTAAATATGTGATTTGCCAACGATACTTAATGGGTTAAGGGGGTGATTTTGTATCTTCTTCGATGGTGCGTACAACTGCGTCAACTTCTTAGGCTGCTAAATTAATAAGAATCGGGCGCATGCATTGGGAACTCGTTTCTCAACACAGCCGACAACCCCCTCCCAACCACCGGGTCTCGGCGCCCCTGACTTGAGCCTGATTCGAGTTTGAGCCTTGGCAGATGTCACGACGCGCATTGTCAAACAAGCCCGAAAAAAATCCAAGCCAGGCCAGAACAACAAAAGCAAAAAGACTCCAAAAATACAGCAAAAGTGGAGAGCCCCACACACAAACACACACATAAAAGCTGAAAAACAAACGCAAAGTTTGGAACATTTTTTCGCTTGGCAGCCACCAAATTGTAACATAAATAGACTGGCAAAAGTTAGTTAGTGGAGTTGAGGTACACCGTTAAAAAAGGGCAAAATTACTGAAAGATTTTGTTTAATTAATTGTAGTTTGTAACAATGCAAACTGCTTTGTAAAGGATTTTAATTAAAGTTAAATAAATATACTTTAAAAGTAATCCTTGATATTAAAACAATTAATTGTTAATTCTAAAAATTATATTTCCGGTTTATTAACCATTATAATATTTAAATATTAAAAAATCAATTGATTAAAAAATAACATATTTGGAAATATTAATTTTTTGTTTGATAAACCCATATAATATTTCAATATTACAAAACTAAATTAAATAATCATTTAAAAAATCAAATTTTGATATATGTGTTAATAGAATTTATAAATATTAACAAATTAAATGATATTTTACAAAATAAAATTTAACATAAAATTGTAATATATTTTTTTTTGATAGAGCTACATTTATATAATTTATTAAAAGTAAAATATAATATCCAAAAAAATGTTTTTTTTTTAATTTTCCCCTGTGGATGAGCAAGCACTTCTAGGGAGAAGGAATAGTGCCAGGGACATGGGTGCGGGTGTTGTGAAGGCGGGGTGTTGGAAAGGGGGTTGTCTCCTTCAAATGCTGCTGCACATGCGCAACAGCAACAGCAACAGCGACTGCTGCAACTGCAACAACAGAAACAGCAACAGCAACAGCAACGTCGACGAGAAAAGTTCAACATGGCTTGTCGGTCTTTGTGGCGACCATGAAAAACGTGACATTTTTATGTTGCAAACTTTAAATCTTTCATATCAGAAAATGAAATGTTGCAATGCAATTGACTGCAACAGCAGCAGCAGCAACAACAACTTTGGCATTTCCAGCAACAACCATTCATGTGCACATGTTTCTCAGTTCTTTGGCATTTTTTTCTCTTCATTTTTGGTTTGGGATTTCGGTTTGCTGCAGGTTTTGCATTCTGCTGGAGCCTCATTCGAATTAAGTTAACAAAAGACAATTGTCAGTACTTTCCATCTCATTTTCAATGGAGATTGAAAAAGAAATAATTTTCCTGCAACGTTTTAATTTCAGTTAACTTTTCAGGAGATTTTTATAAAAAATTATTATTATTAATTTATTTTTTAGACATTATTTAAAATGGTTTTACTATTTATTTTTTAAATAATCTTAAAAGCAATGTATTACATTTTCCTTTCGAAACTAGATCGTTTTTGGTTAATGGAGATTTTTTCCTATTTAATCTAAACTAATAGAATGTTCTTAAAAAAATCGGGAAGTTGCCTTTGCATAAAAATCTAATTTACATAAATATTTAAAAAGAAAAACCTAAATTCGGAAATAATTCAGAGAAGCTTTAGAATAGCTTTTGTTACTTTGCGACTTGTTATTTATTAAATTCCAGAAAAAGACAAACATTTAAAAATATCTAGAAAACTACCTGCAATCCAAGCCACCTGAATTTACCAAAGTACCAAAAAAAATCTTGTGGATTAAATGAAAGAAATGGAAGGAACACAAACACATCTTCCTTTGAGCTGTTATTAGTGCAAAAAAAAAAAGGAAAAACGAAAGAGGCTTAAATCAAAGGTAAAGAGCGGATAAAGTTGGATCAAAAATGTGCACAGAGCCAGTGAAATGTGTTCCCTTTTCCGTTCACCTTCATCAACTTGCTGCATTGATTAGCAATTCAATGCAGATGAAAATTGGGAGTCGATGGAGTGGGAAATTCGGGTTTTCCTCTGTCGGAGACATTTGAATTATGCTGGCTTTTTTCGTATTTCTTCGTTTTTTTCCTGTGTTGTTTATTGCGGTACATACATATGTATTTTTCGGGGCCCACGAGCTGTTCGATTTTGGTTGGTCAGCGCATCGACACGCATCTATATCCATATCCATATGCATATGCAGTGGCTACAGCACACATACGCCCCGTTGGCCAACCCACACACCCACTGTTTCTGCTGATTTTTGTCGTATTTTCCTTTTTAATTACAAAAGGAAACAAGAAGGATGCAGCACTGTTTTCTCGCTCTCTGTATATATTTTCCGGTGGGTGGCTGGTTGATTTTCCTCCTTTTTTACTGCTAGTTTTTGGGTGGTTTCTGCTCCTCTGCAGTGGCAATAATTCGATTAGTGCTCGTGTCTATTTTCAGCCTCCTCTTGCTGTCCATTTTTTATATTCCCCGTATTTTTTGCTGTATTTTTTTTGGTATTTTCCACAGCGAACTCTTGCTGCGCCCAACAGTTTTTCCAGCTTTCTGCTTGTTTTGCCATTTTCACCCACCCATATTTTCGCAGCCTTTGTTGCCCCGGCAAGGATGTTGCATGCTGCGCTGCAGGACTCTATCGAAGCGAGGACACCCGCGCCTGGACATTGGTCATCATTCATCAAAGTGAAATGTTGATTTAGTGCCCCGAGCTGATGCCACCGAAAAAATAGGAAAAATATAGAAAAAAATAGGAAAACAGAAAGCAGAGCGTTGCAAAAATGGGCAGCCACCAATGGATGTTGCACCTCCCAGTTTTCCTTCTTTTTTTTTAGGGTGGCCTTTAGGGTGGCTGAGCCTGGTGGCGCCATTTTGTAGCCTGCCGCCGACTTTGTTGTTGCAGCATGTGATGAATTGGTGCTGTTTATTCGACTGCAAACATAACCAGCATGTGCAGCTGGGGGCGGAAAAGCGGGGGGCGGTAAAGAGGGGGCGTGGCTGTGGGTGGGCCAGGCGGTTTAGCTGCTTCTTGTTATGCCTTTTGATTAGCAGCGAGCAGAATAGAAAAAAAGAAATGGCACAAGAAATAGAAGAACTCGGAGTAGAAAGCAAAATTAAAATTTTCCAGGACATGTGTGTGTGTGTGTGTGATGTGTTGTAAAAAATATGCAAAAATTCCAAATCAGTCGACGGGGAAATGCTCTTTGGGAAAATCCTGGTTCGAGTAAATTTAAATAAATTATTATAATAAATATAAATTAGTATTCAAATATTTAGAAGGCAATATACACTGGGGAAAATATTTGTGGCATTAATTTAAAGCATAAAAAAAGTATTAAAATATTTTGAATAGGTTGTGCAAATGGTAAATATTTTTAGCACATTAATAAGGTATTTGAGTTTAATGACGTATTGTTATTATTTAAATTTTCTAAACTAAAAAGCTCGATTTCTCATCCTTAGGTTAAATTTAAACCGAGGTTTAAACCTTATAAGTATAAAAATTAAATTAATTAATTGAATTAGTATAAATAATAAATATATATATATATAAATAATATATATAAATAATAAAATAATAAACATATTTATTATTCTGTATAAAAAAAGCACTTTTCTACTCCAAAATTGTAATCCCTTAATCCTTATGTTGTTTCGCCTTTTCAATGGACCCCCATGCGCATGATACCCTGCACCACTGCCCCTATACTCTATATATAGGGTATGAAAATTACACGTTTTTTTTTCGCAATGCAACAAATTTTTTCCCTCCATTTTCGTTTTCATCCTTTCTTTGTCCGCTTTTTTTTCGGTGTCCTGTTTTTGCGAATACGTGTGTGCGGGCTCCTTCGCTCCTTCGCCGGCCAATCAGATCGGCGGAGGCGGCCGCATGCGAGGGCGTGGCAAAGCAGGGCTACACCGATATCGAGCTATAGATGCCGCAGATGTTGGTCCTTTGGGGAGGGGGGTTTCTGAAAAAATAGAGGAACCGATGACGAGGTGCTGGACACATTTACATAGGAGTAGGGTAAAAATGGGGAAGGGGGTTATTTGACAAGCTCCCTGGCATATTGATTGAACACTGCCCGCATCCGCATCCACATCCGCATCCGCATCCAGGTGAAATTCACCTTTCTCGGATTTTCCACGGATTTCCCTTGTTTCATGTCCATGGCGTGTTCTTTTTAATTAACGCTAATTCCAATTACATATTTCGTTGTTTGATTTCGCCGGGTCAGCGATTGTCGCAGGACAACAGGGAATTTTCCCAGATTTTAGGAGAACAAAAAAATGGAACGACAGCTTAAATGTGGCTGCTAAAATCCCTGAAAATTATATAATAATACAAATCATTACTTTAAATCATCCCAGCGAAAGAGTCTTATTTTATTTGGAATTTTTCCCATTTTATTCGCTTTTCAGCAAGTTGTGGGCGCCATAAACTCGAGGATCGCTGGGGATCGGCGTGCAATGCGAATGACATTCGTTGCACTATTTTTTTGTTTCATTTTTTTCCGTTGAGCTGCTCTTCTTCGCGTTGTTGTTATGCATTCCAATGGCACTGGGGATCGTCGAAAAATGCGCAGATTTTCGTTCAGAAGGGGGTAGGGGGGAGGTCTTCTCGGGGGGAGGGAGGGGCAAAAGGGGGTGCGGACCAAAAGCGCAGGCGGGTGGGCGCCGTTGGCCCCATCGCGAGAGCCAAGAACGTAAAGCATAATAAAAAGTCGTGCCTTACGTGCAGCAGTTGGGAACCCACCCCCCTCTCGACGACGCCCCTCCCACTTCGCCCCCGCCACCCCCTCATTCCACCCACTGCGACCTGAAAGCAGTTGCTCTACGGGGTATCAAGGGTATCTTCGCTCCAAGTCCATGGCGTAAAGGTGACACTTATTCTGCACTTCATTATTTTAAGTCTTTAACATTTTTAAAATTTATTTGTATTTTACAATTTAAACTAAAAATTATTTCTAAGGTGATTTTTATGTATTAAATAAAAATAAATATGGATTAAGGAAATATTCTAATAATATTTAATAATAAACGACTTGGAAACAATTGAAAAGGCGTCTAAAAGTAAGCTGAGAAATAAATTTATTAATTTTCGAATCGAAAGTCTAATAAGTCCTTCAGAAATATTTTACGCGAATTCTTCAGCTCTTGTATTATTAGCTTCATTATTTTAAGTCTTTTACCTTTTGTAAATTTTATTTGTATTAATAAAAATGATAAATTTTTAAACTAAAAATTATTTCTAAAGTAGTTTTTATGGATTAAATTAAAATAGATATGGATAAAGGAGATATTATTCTGTATAAATAATTAGATATTATTATAAATAATCAGATACTTTTTATAGGTATTTTCGTGTCGTTTTCTCGCTCGCTTTAATTTCTTCTATGATGCACTCTTTGCTGTGGCATTTTCTTTTTTTTTCGGTTGCCTAAGCAAAACATTTTTAGTGGCTATGGCCAAAGCCCCCTGCCCCTTCGCCCCTGCCACCCCCTCTGCGATTTGCTGTTTTTCCGTTTTTTATGAGCGTCTTAAGGGCACGCACGATTTTTTGTGATTTTTGCGTGGCGCGTTTCACCGCGGCAATGGGCCTGGTTCTCAGTTGCAGTCTGCAATCGTTTTGGCCCCGACTTGGCCAAGAAAAAAAGAGGAAAGAAAAGGAGGAAAACCCCCGACCGCCCCGCCCATGTGCGTTATGTGGCACTGATTACCGTTGGCTGCAAAAGCGAGCAAAAGGTCAGCGAAAAGCGCATGAAAATGTTTCCTGGGCATCGCTTCGAACGCTCCGAACGCTTCGCAAAATTGAATTTAATTTATTTCGCAGTCGACGCTGGCAGCGCAATGATTACGATGATGGGCAGCGGATCGAGGGACTTTAATTAACCGAAATGCTTACAGCCCTCATAGCTTGCATCTCATTTCCCCGTATTTTTTGTACTTTTTGTGGTGCTCCTAATGCAAAAACTATGTTTGGGGTCGGTCAGTCACTAGTTTTTCGCTCCCAGGTGATTGCACAATCCCTGTAACATTTACTTGTTATTCCAAATAAATTCGACATTCGACAGCAGCACAAAAAAATTGGCCAAGGGAATTGTAAAGGCAATCGCAGGACGCAACAAACAAAGCAAGTGTTTATATATATATATTATAAATAATATTATTTTCTAAAAATTTAAATATCTTGACTTAAAATTTGCCTTTAATATTATTGAATATTATGATAAATCAAATAAAATATATTATAAATAAGACTGTTTTATTATGATAATACAATAAAATGATTTCTTTAAATTCGAATATGTTTACTATAATTATGTTATTAATATTATTATTAAATAAATGAAATCAAATAAAATTATGTTTAATACATTTTAAGTTTCGTTCTTATATAATATATATTAGATTTAATATTATTTTCTAACAATAAACAGTAAAATTTCATAAAACTCGAATATATTTATTAAAATGATGTCTTTAATATTATTATTAAATAAATAAAACCAAAATACAATCAAAATATGTTGAATACATTTTAAGGTTCGTACATATATATACTACATATAATATTATTTTCTTACAATAATACAATAAAATGATTTCTTAAAATTCGAATATCTTTACTCGAATTTTATCTTTAATATTATTATTAAATAAACAAAATGAAATCAAAGTAAATTATGTTTAAGACATTTAAAGGTTCGCTTTCAACTAATTGAATACTTTCTGTCACCTTCTTTTCTTTTAATCAGCTTATAATAAAAGCAAAGATTCGAGGCTTTTGAGTTTCGTCGGTCGAAATTTAAGGCCTTTGGGTCTCTGGTAATCCTGTTGGTACTGCTATTGCTACTACACCTGCCGGGGGCAGGGTAGCTAAGAAGGTTTAGGATCTGTTTTGGGTGGGCGACAGGTGGCAAAGGGCGGGGAATGTGGGCGGAATGTGTGTGTGGATGGGCCGTTTCAGTGCCGGTATCTGGGGGCTATACGACAGTACAGCAAATGTGAATTTAGTTGCCACCAAAACTGCTATAAGCCGGCTAAAGGGGAGCCAAGGGGAGCCAAGTTTCCAGGGGCAGAAGTGGCAGAAGGACTCCGAACAGGACAACGTCATTGCAGTCATTCGGTTGCCCTCACCGCGCACAGCTTTTCCGCTTCTCTCTCATTTTCGACCACACAGAAAGAAAATATAAGAATAAGCAAAATTACCTATTTTTAAGATACTTGAAATAATTTGTATAAAAATATGTAAGTAATTTTTTGTGTCAGACTATTTTTGGCCAATTTAGAGCAAAAAAACGAAAATGAAAAATTCAATTTTTTACCAAAAAAAACCAGATCCCAGTTTTCCACAAAAAAAGAATTCGTTTTTGAACCGAAACAAAGGAAATATTTATCCAAATATGGATTGTCATACCTTTCTGAGCTCGTTATTAAATTTCCGATCGATTGGCATTAAAACCTGGGCATTTTATTTTTTTGCCATTTTTCGCAAAAAATCATGATGTACCCCCTAATAAAAAAATTGAAAAATGACGAAAATTTTATTTTTTCAAAATCAGACGGAAAGTGTTATAGATTTAATTATTATTTTGTTATCTGTTCAAAACAGTATGTATTTTTGGTGTAGGACCATTTTTGGCCAAGTTAGAGCAAAAAATCTATAAGAAAAATCCCTTTTTTGCCAAAAACCGAGATTTTATTTTTCCACCCAAAAAAATAAGTATTTTGCTCGAAACAATGAAAAGAATAGTACAAATAACGAATGTCATTCCTCGTTGAGCTTGCATTGAATATTAATTATATTAAACATACATTTGTAGTTTATAAAACACATGTTACATTTGTTTGTTAAGAAAAATCTGTAAATTGAACCCAATTTACTAAAATATTTATTTGTTATTTTTCTATAAAAGTGCCTACAAAATTAAGAAGATATTTTATTCATTCAAAATTAAATACAAATTGTATTATTAAACTATTTAAACTCTTTAAACTATTAAGTAAGACGTTCTAGAAATGTCTTGTAATTATTCAATTTATTGTCATGTAAATCTAAGTAAATTAACTAAAATATTTCACTTTTCTCAGTGAGCAGGCATTGTTGGTCCTTCGAGCATTCTTGTAATCCTGTCAGAGCACGTGTGTGTGTCCCCCTTCCCCCTTCCCTCGCCCTCGGAAACCATCCCATTTTCTCACTAAAAAAGCGAGCTGGAGTCCTTGCATTTTATTTTCGTTTATCATTTATTTACTACTCAATTTTTCTACTACTTTAGTCGCGTTGCTCTTCGGGGGAAAGGGGGTGGTGCCAGGGGTGGGTGGTGCAAGGTGGGTGGTGCGGCCCAAGTTTATTTCGTATGCCAAGTAACGGCAGCTCAGTGCAGCTGTTGTTGCACGCGACTTTATCCTTCAAATGTCCTTGCGTGCGTTGCAAACGCCGACGACCATTTTACGTGCCACGGCTCCAGCCCCTCCCCCTCCTTCCTCCTCTCCTGCCACCCCCTGCGCCACCCTTTAGTGCCACCCCCTTGGCCTGTGGATTTTAATGGCTGCAGCAGCCCTCGGGGAGTCCCCGCAGTGTGCAGTGCATCCACATCCTTGCATTCGTGATGCGGCCGGCTTTGCCCACCGCCTTCTTGTGCCCTTTTGTCCCACAGCCCCACAAAGTGCACGGGAAAAAATAAGAACTAGGTGTAAGAGGATTTTAAATTAATCATGAGGTAGTGGGAAATTTCCAGAAAATTATACTATTAAATTAAAAGCAACATTTAGTTAGATAATTGCTAGTAAAAAATTTATTATTTACTTTTAAAGCAGAAGTACTTATTTTGGTACAAAAATTATGTATACGCCTAGGTGTCATTTTTAAACTTTGAGATAATTTCCTTCACCAAAAAGAGGCTGGTGAAATGATATTATTTATTAAGTAAATTATATATTTCATGAAAAAAATTTTATGAAATAAATTTTATGAAGTATATTTTATTTAGTATGTTTTATCAAATATATTTTATGAATTTAAATATATATTTTATGAAATTTCTATTTCTCAAAAGTATGTTTTATTCAGTTTATTTTATGAAATATATTTAACTAAATATATTACTATTATTTTCTCCCTGTGTTGGCTCCTCGTCGCCATTTTAATTTTGCCTGCTGCACAACGTCGAATTTTCTAATCTTGTGCGGACTACGGCTCCCCAGTTGCTGCCTCGTCCTCGTCCTTCTCCTGCAGCTGCAGCTCCTTGTGGCTCCTCTTGTTTGTTGCTCTTCGGTTCGGGGGTCGCAGCATTTTGGCGCCAGAGGTCGTTTAGAGGACTTTTGCCGCAGGCCTTCTGCTCCCCGCCATCCCATTTCCCGAATGCCACCTCCCCTCGCTTCCCTCCATGTGCGTGTCTCTCCCCCATCCTGCGTCCTGCGTCCTTCGTCCTGCGTCCTTCATCCTCCACCCAAGATGGATGACGTGTCAGTGGGAATTGATGATGCTGGGGCTGGCCAGAAAACAAAAATGGCGGCTTCCTGCAGGAGAAGTAGGGGCCGTCCCTCCACCTTCGTTCGGCCACGAGGCGTATGAGTGATGCAGCTCTGGCATCCAATCGCAATCCCAATCCCCAATCCTCCTGGCCACGATGTCACCCACAGCCGATGGCCGAGGGAATCTGGAAAGCAAAACTGCCACAAAATCCACATCCCAAATTGAAGGGGTTTCAATTAATCGTTCGAGTTTTTAAATACTAAATCGATCGCAGAAAATATTTTAAAGTTATTTTAAATGATGTAAAAATATTTAATCGATGAGACTTAAACTATAAATTATTATTATTTAAATTTAATCTTAGTACAAAGCAAAGTACAAAAAGTATTTGAATTTTTAAATTACTTAGCTGGAATAAAATCCTAAATTTAATCTATATTTATATCAAGATAAAAGTTATCAAATAAATTTTTCATTCGACCAATTTGCTGACTATTTTTTCCCAATTTTCAGGCATTTAAATAAAATTTCTCTTTTATTACCAAAAATTCTGGCGTTGCACCTGAAGTATTTGAATTTTTAAATTACTTAACTGGAATAAAATCCTTTTATTCTATATTTAAATCAAGATAAATGTTATCAACTAAATTTTTCATTCGACAAATTTGCTGACTTTTTTTTTCAAATTTTAAGGCATTTAAATAAAATTTCTCTTTTATTACCAAGAATTCTGGCGTTGCAGCTGAAGTATTTGAATTTTTAAATTACTTAACTGGAATAAAATCCTAAATGTATCAGCTAAATTTTTCATTTGACAAATTGTGCTATTTGCGGATTATTTTTTTTAAATTTTAAGGCATTTAAATAAAATTTCTCTTTTATTACCAAAAATTCTAGCGTTGCAGCTGAAGCTGCGGCAACTGTCAGCAGAGGTTGACAGAGCCGGGTCATCATTTTGGCCATCACCATCATCCTACCAACCTACGAACACAGCTCCGTCGAGACTTTATGGCCAGGAAAACAATTTGACGATCGCCTAGACGGCCACGAAAAAAAGACTGAACAGCAAGACTTTGCTAGCCGGCCAGCCGCAAAATCCAATCACAAATTGCCAGCGTCGTTCAATGTTGTTGTCGTGGTCATGGGCAGCAGCAACAACAGCAACAGCAGCAACAGCAACAACAGCAACAGCAACATCGCTGCACAGCGACAACATGCGGCAAGATGTGCCAAAAGCTTTTTGGCCAACTCTCTGGTCCGATTCGATTTCCCACTCGAGAGCCAGAGCCCGCCCGTTGTTCCTCGTCCTGTGTCCAATGTTGTTGTTGGACTCGCCATGGTGCCATCGTGTTGCTCCGGGGACAAAGCAGCAACAGCAACAGCAACAGCAACAACGGCAACCTGCGATCATGGGGCTCATGTTGCGCGCGCGTTTCCACTCACCTGGCGAGATTTGTGCCAGCAGACAAGTGCGACATGATGTTATGTGTCAACAGCTTAATTCGCAGCGAGACGAGAGAGAGAAAAGTCGGGATCGGAATGGGAATGGTACTGGTACTGGGCTTTGTCCAAATATATATACATATATATATATATATATTTAGGAGGATAGAACGCGTCGTTGTCGTCGCCCCGTTGTCCAAGATCCCAATCTGAAATCAGAAAATCCCAGCAAACCGAAACAAATCCCAATTGCCAGCCCCGAAACGCACACAATTATTTATTATGCTCCGTTTCTCAAGGTGTCACCTCGGTCTCATCCCCAATCCCAATCTCATTCTCATCCTCTTTCTCCGGGAGAAACGTGGAAGTACAAGGAAGTGAGACAGGGGACATGGAACATGGAGTTCTCTTCTCGGCCAGCTGACAGCCCAGTCAGTTGGACAATGACAAGTTGGCCAGGAAAATCTGTGAACCCATTGAAAGTGACCCAAAAAAATCGAATATCTTACCTTATAAATGGTATTCACATCTATTGTGATACCAAAAATAATAACAAACAAAAAATCATCTTTAAAGCTAAATATAATAAAAAAAACCTGATTAGCTTACTGAAATTAATCATAAGATCTACAAAAAATAAAGAAAAAAAATTGTATCTGTAAAATATTGTTCTACACTCAAAATACAACTTAAAAGTTAAACTAAGAATATACTGCCATAAATTAAACATATTTTATTAAACTTTTTCTCAGTTTACGGTTCTCAAGTTGAACAAAAAACCCATTTAAATCAAATTAAAGCTCAACAACTTTAGACTGAGAATAAACAAGTAGTTTCTACACAAATAAAGCAATAAAATGAGTGGCAGTAATTCCCATTCTCCTGGGATCTCCAACATCATATAACCATGATCTTTGGATCCTTGCCCAACCTCTCTCCTTTCTACTTCTTCTTCCCATTTTACCACATCTTTCCTGCCAAATCGCCATCCTTCCTGTCAATTGGCTAATTAGTTGGCAACATTTTTCCCACGCCCACGCAACTCGAACTGCCGAGCCACTTGTCTCCCACAAATCGCAATGATCTATGGGGCCAGAAAGAGAGGCCCAATGGCCGTGCGAGAGAGACGGCGACAGGTCATGGACGGACCAAATTTGGCAGCTGAAAGGGGCGAAAAGGAGGGAAGACATCAACATCGAGCCAATTGCTGGGGAAATCAAAGCACGCTACTTTTTAACCAAAAAAAAAAAAACACAAAAAAAAAAGGAAGACAAGCCTGAAGACTGCGCGAGGAGAGAGAAGAGAAGAGCCGTGAAGAGCGGAGAATCGCGGAGAGCCAACAATAAAACTCATAAATCAAATAAGACAAAAGACTCGGGGCGAACGCAGGACACGAAAAACGAAAGCTGGCGTGCGTCGCTCGCTGCCACTCCCCCCAACCTCCGTGCACTGAGAGAAAAGCGGGGGTACCTCATTTGTCATACGGTTACTTAGGAAGAATATTCCATTTATTAATTTCTTATGGCTTTGAATAGAATAAAAATAACCATAAAAAGATTCAAAAGATTCATATTCCAAAAATAAAACAACATTTTCTTTAAACTTTACAGTCAAAAAATTAAATTTGATTTAGTTTATTATGCTTTACCTAATTTAAATCATTTTATAATAAGGTGTATAAAATTCTTTTGTATATTTGTTATCATTTTAAATAAATTATTATTAAATTATTATGTTTTACCTAATTTTAATAATTGTATAAGAAGGTGTATAAAATTCTTTTCTAAATTTTTTATCATTTTAAATTAATTAAGTAATCATAAAAAAATAACGAATAAAATCATATTCCAAGGGGAACAGGATTTTCTGAAAGGTTTCTTGGCTCTAAAAATATTTTTCCTTTTAAAGAATATATTAAATAATCAGAAAAGGTTAAAAAGTAAATCTCTTCCTGTTTTTTGGGGGTTTTTTTTTGTTAGCTTGCATCATTTTTTTCCGACTGCACTTCCTCGAGAAGGCAGAACAACGCAATATTGAGCCACGAACTGCGAACAATGGGAGCAAATAACTGGCAGGCATTTCGCAGTCGCAGTCGCAGTTGCACTCGCGATCCTAGTCCACATCCACATCCACATCCAAATCGAAAGCCCAGACGAGGCTAAAAGCTGGCGAAGAAGACAACATAGACGTAGACATGGACATAGATGGTCTCCAGATGAGTCTCCCAGCGATGAAACACGAAGCGGAGGAGCAACATCCATCGACCGCCGACCACCGAGGCAGCAACAGTTGCTCCGAGTAGTCAGCGATTTTCAAGGTAAGACAAACACCTGGGAGAGGGACGGGGAGCCAAGGGATTGACATGGCCAAAACGGCCAAACGGCAATGGGGAGCCCGATCAATCGAACATCACGAACTCTGGATACACTTGAGGTTGAAGTCCGAAGGGAAAGGAGTACGGTGGTTAGAAGTTTGGGTTCCGGTATCCCCAGAGATATTTGGAAATTTTCAATGGTTGCAGCAACACAAGATTGAGGTTATTAAATATAAATATTCTATAGTTAAACTGTTAACAAAAACAAGAAAATAAAAGCCATCAAAAATATGGCAAAATATATATAACAATATTTTGTTATTAAAAAAAATCCATTATTTTAATAATTAAAAAATATTTTTTGGAAAAACTTTTAAAAAAATTGTACGTATATCTAATCATTTAAAACAATAATAGATTAATAAACCCTAATTGATTTTAAAAACATTTTAAATTATATGTTGAACACTAATAAACGTCTATAAATTAATTATCCTCATTTAAGCTTTCTGTAAACCTAAAAAAGAAACCCTAATAGATTTTAAAATAAATTTAAGTTATATATTGTACACTAATAAATTTTGAAAAATAATAAATAAATTATATAAATCAAATATCCGCATAAAGATGTTCTTCAGAAGCAAGTAAGTAAGAAGAATTGTTGCATCCATCAATTTTGAAACCCCGAACCCAAAGCTCACGTGGTATTTGAGGGAACCTCTGACATTTTAGAGAGCAAAAGTCACCAAAATGATGCACAAGTGTCGCCCCGAAACCCAGAGAAAGATCGAGGGCAGAGCACTATGGGAATGGGCATGGTAATGGCCAGGGAAGGGGGTTCCAGGGGGGATTCGGTTCGGGATCGGTCTCGAAGGCAGGGTTTTCGGTGGATCCACAGTCAAGGGCACTGGCACCGGCTGCGATTGCGATTCCGAGTGGCCAGCGACAAGATGAATTTCCAGCGTATTTCGCTTTGTTACTTTTTGGTTTCATTTCGGTCATGGGACCCAGCTAGATATATATATCTATATATATATATATATAGTAAATATATAGAAAGATTTTTTTGGGCGCTTCGTTACACAAAATCACGAAGCGGATCGTGCACGACTATTTTGCGTGAGCTGAGAGCATGATCAGCACTCGACTTGGGTCCTTTTAGTTGGCTCAGGCCCATGCAGCTGCGACCCGTTTTAACTTCGATTCCCCCAAAGACCCCTGCACCCTAATATATATGTCCCCCCACCGATTCACACTCCTTCGCCTGCGGACTGGCACCTTTTGGGCTTTTGACAGTTTAAAGACCAGAAATAGCAAAAACGAGAGCCACCAAATTGGTTCTGTAATTTGAACTGGCGAGGATTTCGGGTCGCCAACCTGGCACACGTTCAAAAAGAAGGAAAGGGCAGGGGTTGGATTACTTAGTTTATTTTTTCTTTTAGTTTACTTTAGCATTAAATAAAAATTGTTAAGTAATTACCAGAAATTATATTATAAAATACCATTAAAAAAATTCAAATAATATTTATTACTATCGTAAATCGTTGGATTACTTAGTTTATTAGTAATCCCAACGATTTATTTAAAAACATCAATTTGGTTTATTTAATCATTAAATAAAAATTGTTAAGTAATTACCAGAAATTATATTATAAAATACCATTAAAAAAATTCAAATACTATTTATTATTATAATAAAAATACTATTATTTATTATTACTTAGTTTAATATTAAGGAATCCCAACGATTTATTAAAAAACATCAATTTGGTTTATTTTCGCACTTAATAAAAATAGTGGAGTAATTACTAGAAACAAAATTATAAAATTTGATTAAAAAAATCCATGTACTATTTATTACTAAATTTTAGAGAATAAAATCAAAATAGATTCTAGGATTTTAGTAATGTTAAGAAAGTTATATAATTAGTTTAATAAAATGTTTACAAAATTTCTACATTCTACACACCATTTTATTTTATTAGGAATTTATTTATTTTTCTATTTCTATCAATATGTTTAAGTTCCGATGTTTCCCAGCTTTAAGATAGAAAACTCGAGTCTCGCCAAAATACTCAACACTTTGTTTTATTTCTCACGCCTTGAACTTGACCAGTGGCTTTGACCTTTCGCTGACACAGAGAAGCCGGAGTCCCGATTTCAGTGGGGTTAATAAAAATAGCATCATGTTGCAGTTGCAGTTGCAATGGATGTCGCTGATGTTGCTGCTGCTGCTGCAACAACAACTTGACACGACGATACAAGTGCCAGGCAGCGCAGTTCGCGTCGGCAGAGTTAATGAACACAAGAAATTCGTTTACATTTTTGCCATTTGTGCGAATTAGAGACAGGGCGACAAGGCAACTGTGCTTCTGCTTCTGCACTTTTATTACAGCCAACTAACTAGAAAAGTAGAAGACAACAGTGGCAACAACAACAACAACAACAACTACGACCTGAACAACTTGCGCTTGTCAACGGAATTTCAGTTGCCAACATCCTATTCTCTTGACTTGACTTTTAGTGTGGCCATATCGGAAACGCATAATTGAAATAATTTTTCAAAAAAATATAAAAACATTTTAGACATTTAATAAAAATATACCAATACAATTATTGTTATACATTTATTAAAACTAAAACTGTTTTCGTTATCTTATGCACAAATCCTTCCTACTTATGATTTTCTTTTGGGTTTAGTGTGACCTTACTAAAGAAAACGCTGGATTTTTAGCTCGTAAATTTCAAGAAACTTATTAAAAATAATTTTAAATTAACTATGATTAACTTTAATTATTTCAATAAATATTAAAAATATTTTATTAATTCATTTTGACATTTAATAGTTGTCAAATGAATTCAAAATCAAAGAACTGCTTCATTATTTTTGTTAAACATTTTTCGTTCAAAGAGATGGAAATGGCACTTTAGTTCATAGAGAAGAAATATGTTTAAAAAAATGTTCACCAGCCGAGTGAATTTCCCGTTCGAATCGGGGGGCCACCCAATATCAAAGTGCCCTTTCCGAGCCCCCCTTCACACCCAGTACATCGATATATGTGAACACTGTACAGCGGGAAGGCGAAACGGGAAACGAGATACAAAAAATTAGAAACCTTGCGCCTGTCCTGTCTGCAAAAATGCTGACTGAGGCAGAAGAACAAAGGCGATTTCGGATTCCGGCCAGGAGATGTCGGCAGGTGCCGAAATGGGGGCTCAGTGGCATGTGGGGGATGGGTGGCGCTGGCGAGGCTCCACTGTATGTGCAAGTGTTTTCCAGTTGATGTAACATTACTTTGAAATCTTTTGCCGGGCAGCCAAATGAAAAGCAAAGAGAAGATGTTTGCCGCAGCCCAAAAGAAGCAAAAGCCCAGATCGGCCAACAAGGGACTCCTAGGCGATTAACCCACTAAGTGCGGCCTTAAAGTCGCTGAGTTCCTAATTAACTTTTAAATAAATAGTAAACATCAAATGAAAAACTGCTACCATTTTACCAATCTTACTTATTTATTTGTAATCTTATATTAAAAAATTCAAAAGTGTAGTTAAGTATAACGCTTTTTCGAATTATTTCCGAATATTGGTTTTTGTTTTTAGATTTTTATGACAACCCGTTTTGACTGCCGCTTAAACTTCCCTTTAAAAAAGGGCCTTCTTTTATAGTTATTAGATTAAACATTGAATATCGACTACAAAGTGTTGCAGCGTAACTGATCGGCTTTTCGACCATCGGTGCTTAATGGGTTAAGAGGGAACTTCGAGTGGGGTTTTTTTCAAGGGGAGTGACGGCAGTTGAGACAACGGATATGGATACTCGGCTTAATTTCACCAGCGCTCTGTTGGTCAACTGGCCAAACAAAGTTTGCCTTCTTTTTTTCTGGCCTTCGGTGGGTTGAGGGGGGTCAAGGGGGCGGCCGAGAAAAAGGGGTGTGGCCGGGGAGGCCTGGGCGATGCACGCGAAACGCTTCGCTGGACAATGAACAAGCGAAATTAGAGAATGTAAACAGCGAATTTTATCCTGTTCGCTGCTTTGCCAACACCAGCAGCCCCAATAACAACACAGTCGAGGTCAACTTGGTAGCAGCTATAACCATAATATCAATTAGGGTATTCACCAGTCCTGGCAGGAATGGCAAATTTATATTATTATTATTTTTTTTTGGAAAAATTTGAATTTTTTCTTTTGGTTTTTTCGCTATAACTTCGCCAAAAATGGTCCTACACCAAAAATACATACTGTTCTAAACAGATAATAAAATAATAATTAAATCCATGACACTTTCCGTGTGATATTGATAAAATAAAATTTTCGCCAATTTTCAATTTTTTTATAAGGGGTTACATCATGATATTTTGCGAAAAATGGCAAAAAAAATAAAATGTCCAGGTTTAAATGCCAATCGATTGGAAATTTAATAACGAGCTCAGAAAGGTATGGCAATCCATATTTGGATCAATATTTCCATTGTTTCGGTCAGAAAACGAATTATTTTTTTGTGGAAAATTGGGATCTGGGTTTTTGGTAAAAAATTGAACTTTTTATTTTTTTTTGGCTGTAACTGTAAATACATACAGCTTTGAACAGATTACAATATAATAAATATAGAATATATATAAAATATAATAAAAATTATATTCTTATTGAAATTAAATAACTTTTACAAGTAATTTAAGGCAAAGACTTATTTTTTCAATAATAGATTTATTCAATTACGTTTATATACGAATTGTATCTTTAAAATTTCCATATAAATCTGACTCGTTAGCTTTGAAAAGTTCTGGTCTTTGATTTAATTTAAATGTTTTAAAGAAATGTTTAGTACTAAAGTATGGATTGTAAAAATAACAAAATAAAATTATTATATACTTTGGAGATAAGCCCTTGACCTGGGGTGTTGCTATGTGTGTGCCACAACAAGATGAACAAGGCTCCAATGAAACGTGGACCATTTTTCTTTGTCCTGGGCCTGGGGACCTGTCCGAGGAGTGAAAGAGAGGGGGCGTGAGTGGGAGAGGGGGAGGGAAGACAGCAACAACGGCGCCAGTTGACACGTCTTTTTCCTTTGACAAACATTTAAACAGGCGCTGCTGCTGCGGCGGGCAACAAAAACAATTACAAGCAATTCAAGTTCCACCTTAACCTTCGACTTAACCCCCGGCTATAAAAGCAAAACAGCACACAACAGCAAGAAATGCACTCTCTAACGTCATAACAGTAAATTAGCAGGAACATCGAAGATGCGGGGGAGTGCGTGGCGATGGCAAATGCTAAATGCTAAATGGGTAATTCTAATCCAAAGAAATCGTGCCTTTCCTAGATTGTTTTGTATAAAAGCTGTTTTTGTAGGCTAAGCCGTAAGTATTTGATATGTGTCTTAAAGAGGTCGAAACAATTGAGTAATAAATAGTAGAGTTGGTAAAACGATCAATAGCACAATCGATAATATCGATAAAATTAAAAAAATTAGAAATTATCGATTTTTAAATTTTATATGAGATTTTTGCTTTATTCTAAGATAAAAAAGGATTATTAAATACATTTTTTAGGCACTACCGATAGCCAAACCATTGATGGTGCTCTTTATAGATGTTTTCACAACCCCAATTAATTTCCAATAAAATAATTAAAGGTATGAGAAGCCCAGGATGAATTATCTATATGCATACGATTGCCTATGTGTAATTTCCATAGACTATTTTGTCCTTTGAGGATGGGTAATATTTTCTTTGGGACTGTGTGTTTATAGAAATCCCTGACTAGACATGAAATCCAACGTATATAGAGCGAACGGCAGACAGGACGAATAACGAGAGCATTTCGGAAGGAAATCGAGAGGGGGGGTAAGGACGAGGCCATTGTTAGCGGTTTCCACCCGCCACCACCCACTCATCTGTCCGCATTACGTCTAACGGTTTGTCGGTCTGCTGCCGCTTCATCAATTCAGTCCATGTCCAACCAACAGAAACAAAACAGGAGTGGCCCAAAGGATCGGAGACTCGAGATTCGAAATTGGAGATGGAAATGGAAATGGAGATGGAAATGGCAATGGAGGGCGGACGACATTTCCACATTTCCATTTGAATAATTTAGACATTTTCGTTGATGAATAACCGAAAGCACATTGATAGATATTCGCTACACTCCTCCATCGCCTCCATCTGCCCATCTGCCCATCTACCCATCCGTCCAACCTGAACGAGACCATATATCCATATCCCCTATATACACACACGACTGTCTGTCTGGAGTCAAGTGGTTCTGGGAGGGGTATGGTATTGGGACTCTCGAATTCTCGAATACTATCCCCATTCTATATACAAATATACCTACGCCTTTGTGTCCAACTTCTTGTTTCTCGTTTTGGTCAACTTTCGGCGCTTAAAGCCATTCTCCAAATGAATTTTCCGATGGGAGGCAACTATTTAAAGTCGAGACGGTCGTGTTTTCAATTAATATTCACTTATTGAGTTTATAGAACGGAAATTATTGAAGTTAATCAAAAATTGCAGGCCAAAAATTCGAAACTAACTAAAAATGTAATTATTATTCGGTTATAAGGCAGTTGAGTAGGATAAATTGGAAATTAAGTTGAAAAAATCTACGTTTTAATTTCGCATTTGCCGTTCCTTGTACAAAAAAAAACACCCCACCCCTTTTTCACACCCTCCGCATTTTTCATCATGATGGATTTATGAGACATTGTCTTGTTGAACAGCGGCATTCGGCAAATTGTGGCCAACTTGATTGTGAAATATGTGTGTTTATGTTGTTGTGCTATGCCCAGATCGGTTAAGTTGGTAAATTAGTGAGGCTAGCTACATGTTCTGGGAATCCAATGTTCTGGGTGGGGTGTTTGGCTTGTAATGAGCCAGCGCTAATTAATTTGTATAATGTGCTGACTGAGAGACGACCACTGATAAGTGGCCGCAAACATACGAGGGCACCTCCCACCCCCCTCGACGCCACTGACCACTAGCCTTACCTATTCAAAGCTACACAGAGAAAAAAACATAATTTATACAGATTGAAAAAGGTCTTGGGACATAAAGAATAGAAAATCGAAATAATAAACCTACTAGCAATAACAAAAAAAATAGTTGAAGCTCTATCAAGGGTTGTATAAAAACTATACTATATACTAGATATAATATTAAATAATATAAAATCTTTACTTTGTAGTTATTAATAGTTATTATTTAATATTAATCTTGATCTTAATGTTAATTGTAATAAATAAATGATAGACACATTTTTTGTTAGAGTATTTTTAAGTTTTAATTTCATAAAAAATAAACTGTTATAAAAAATACCAGAAAAAAATTATTTTTTTCTTATTATCCAATAGAATGTTTTACATTAAATAAACACTCGTTAAAAAACATCCATTTTCTTTCAGTGTGGCGGCCAATCAATTAGAGGACCCAAACACCCGACTGCCCCTCGAGGTTCGCGTGGTGCGAAGAGTAAAACGTTTATAGTGCGTGTAATCAGCTCTTAACTATAATTTATAAAACTGCATTTCTTGCACCCGACTGCAGCCCCGCTCACCCCTTGCCCATCGTTCCCGCCGGGTTAGTTCGCAGTTTAGCGCGAAAAATGGGGGAAAATAACGCATCGGCACGACGGAAGCAATAAACTTCTGTATAATTAAATAAAATAAAATTAAAAATGTTAATGAGCTCCGGCTGAAAGAAGAAAGAGCCGTAGAGCCGTAGAAGGGAAAAAGAAGAGAGCACACCGCACAATACACACCACACACCTCACTCTATAATCATGGGCAACTCTTTGGATCCGAACGCACCGCTTCCCTCCCCAGTTCCTTCAGCTCCCCCGACCATCCAGCAAACAATTTAGCGTGTCTCTTCATATTATATCATTAAAATTAATACGAGTTTAGCGTGCCGCAAGTTATTCACTTTGGGCCGCTGTCAAAGTGCGTCTACCAATGCGATCCATTGGCCCCTTACCATTACCATTGCCATTCCATTCGGCTACTTACTATTACTATAACTACCAAAAGAGCCCCATTTTTCCCCACTGCGTGTCGCCTAACTAATGGCAGTGACTGTGTCTAAATCGCTGATTGCAACAGACAACGATCGGATTAACACGCCAATTATTCAAACTAAAAATTGAAAGGGGAATCGCTTAGAATCACAGTCGAATTGTATAATCACTTTATATGCAAAGTAAAGTTATTCTAAAAAATAAATTAGAAAAGTAAAAATTTAAGTATATTTTTATTCACTAGGGATTGAACCTTGGACCACTTAGGATTTGAACGATAGAACTTCTTTATATGCTAGGATAATTAGGATAAATATTTGATTGTAAAAGCAAAGATCTCCCAGTTTCCTTATAGTTATTAATTTATATATTATTCCTTATATTTAGCTTCCTCGACTCCCTGCCATTTCTCAAAAGCCACACTAAACTGGAATAAAGCGATGATCGTCAGTTATGCAAATCAGAAACTGTCAACTTACCATCTTATCCTCTTTATATGTTTTTCACCTGGCGGGCATTGTTGTGGTTATTTTTTTCGGTTTTCTTCGGTTTTCTTCGGTTACTTCTGGCCTAACACGACACTGACAAATGTTAATCCATTAAGGCCCTGTCAATGGGAAAATCTGTCACAACAGCCAAGGAATTGGAGGGGGGGCTCAGCGATGGCAAAGCGTATTAGTTACGAGTCCTGAGAGTGCATCTTAATTGGTGCAAGGTGCACTTCCCCTTCCATCCCAATTTTTAGCGTTCTTCTTGCACAGCAAAAAAGTCGGAAATCAATATACTACTATAAACAGGAGTTACTAAGTTTGGGTCAGTCAATAATTTCTATTATTATTTGTAAAAGTTGCTAGCAAAAAGGAGAAATTAAGAGGTATTTTTTAGTGTGAGCCTAAACCTACAAAATTATTTTTTATGATAAAAATTTTGAAAACAAATTATTTATTTAAAGAAAGTTAAGAAAATATACTGAAAAATATACTGACATATTTTAATCAAAGATACTACATTTAATACCAAATTTTCACCAAAGGAAATGGACTTAGTACTAGTTTATCTATTAACTATATTTCAAAAAATCCGAAATAATATTCATTTTTCTCTGTGCGGGATTTACAGAGACAAATGCGAATGCTAAACTTGGCCAACAACAAATTGGCAATCAGGCCGCTTTCCATCGCTTTGCCCACTGGGCAGGTGTTGGACAACTTAATGCGAAAAGGCGAGTGAGTGAGGTTGGTGTGGAGTGAAGTGGAGTGGAGTGGCGAGGAGCTGGCTAGGAGCTGCGTAGAGCGCGTGCCGTGTAAAATTTTTTAAGTGCCTGCTCATTAATCGTAATCGTCTGAGGCCCTGACCCCTTCTACTCGGCTTGTGTCTCTGCTTGGAGCTCTGGTCCAGCTCCTTTGACGGCTGCCGCTCCTGTTTCCCATCGGCCGAGTTCTCGAAATCGCATATGTTGGCTATCCCAGTTCAACTTAATTTTTTTGTAGCAAAATATTAACTAAAATGTATATAATTAAGCAAATTTAAGATCACTAAAGGGAAAACCTTGTAAGTCTATCCATAAGTGTGCTACTAAGCTTTAAAGAAAACGCGAATTCTTTAGTTAGCATGTTTCAAAGTATACAGAAAAAATAACAAATTTAGTATATTTTTGAACAAATAATGTCAAAATGATATGATCTCTAAAAAATATTAAATTAACCTTTACACAGCCACCAGCCGCTTGGAAATATATAATAATTTAAGGATAAATCTTGCCAGCCTACTAAGCTTTGAAGCAAACGCGAATTCTTTAGTTCTGCATGTATTGAAATTTTCCCAAATACTTAAAAAAATTATAAATATAAAATTAATATATAAAAAAAATATTCCTGAATGATAAGGACCTATTGATTTATTTTTAAAAATTAAGGGAAATTAAATTATAGCTCTCCTTTAATTCCCTTGATAAATTTTACGAAAGTGGAACTGAGAATGCGTTCTTAAGTTACTTGGCTGAGCTTAAGCCAGCTACTTTTGCATGTTCGGATCGCCGGTTGACAAAAATGGGAGGGGGTTTTCGGGGATGGAGGCACCTTGTCTAATTGCGAACTGGATAAACACCAAGCTGCCAGCTACGCCTCTTTGTCATTTGTCAGCCTTCGTTTTTAGGTGTAAATATGTTAATGAGTGTGAGTAATTTCCTAGAATTTCCTGCCACTCGATTGTCGATAGGCAAAAGGCGATAGGCAGGCGCAGGTCTTAATTGGAATTGGAATTGCCGGGTGGCGTATGACGTATGCCGGCGATTAATTTCGCTCTGTGCGTAATCAAGTCGAAAATTTATTGAAGTTGCAATAATTGCGCCAGCGGCGTAGGAATTGTCGGCATCGGCGCCACAGGGTTAAGGGGGTTAAGGGGGCTAGGGGGGTGGCTAGGGGTTAACGCAGTAGCGATGCTCATTAGAAAAGCTTGAACAGCTTTCGCCTGCGTGCGTTTGATTTGAGCCGCAGACGATGACGATAAAGCTTCGAGCACTATCACAAATCGGGACGAAAGGTCCTTAAAATATAATATTTATAAAAAGGGAAAGAATAGTAAGTAAAAGCCAAGAAAGGCTGAGTTTAATTATAAAATATCAATAATTTGTTTGTTTCTAATTTATGTATATTTTTTTATATACATTTATTTATTTACTTTCTCATTTTTCTCACTGTGCATCCACTTCGCACTGCTTAGTGCTCAGTTAAACACCATCAGGCGTTTGTAAGCCCCCCCTTTACCCCGTCTGTGGTTTTTGGAGGGGAGTGGATGTCATGTTTCATGCATGAATTGTAGCATAACTTTTGTTGTTCTTGTGCAATCGAGTCAAGTGGCACACAGTCGCGCTAAAATATGCCGCATTTTGTGTTTGGGGCCTTCAATCAGGATCAGAAAACCCCTCTTACACCACAACCACCGCAATACGCACTTGTGTTCTTGTCCTGATTGCCAGCGAACTTTAATGGGGATTTAATCCGTTAATTTAAGTTTAAAGTCTACCAGTTTAATATACATTTATTAAAAAATTTAACGAAATTGATTATAACATTTTCCAACCCATTTTATTTTTTAAAATATTTTTTAATTTCGAAAACAAATTATATAATATTTATTTGCTCTATTAGAAATGACTTAAATTTAAATTTATTTATTGTAATATTTTTAGGATTATTTTTTCTATTAAATGTCTTAAGAAACAAGTCAAGTTTTTGATAGAAACCCGACCTGAGCTAACAAGACCTTCAGCTTCAATGGAAATATACTTATAAACCGCCAAAGCCAAGGTCCCGCTTCCCATTATGTATTTTCTTTTTATTTTTTTGGCTGAGCTAGGTCAGTGATGCATTTCCAATAGCCTGGGGGGCCAACAGTTTGTCTGGACTTCCCCCTCCGATTACCAGGCCTGGCGTTAAATTTATTACACAAAAAAGGGGACCCAAAAAATAAAAGAAAATAAAAAAAGCAAAGACCCTCTTGAAGAGGAATTAAAACAATTGCATGCTTTGCATAATTTTTGTAAACAAAGTGGCGGCTCAAAATAAATGGGGGAGGGGGATTTCTTGGGGGAGTTCCTAGGGGGTTGGATCACCTTAAGCTGCCAAGAAACGCGCGAAAATGCGAATTAATCCACAGCCTGACTTTTGCTTTGTTTAAGCTTCGCTGATTTGGATTTTAGCCACTTTGGAGTTCAAGCCCCCTTCCCCCGATTTCCCCTTCCCTGGTTTTCGAGTCTCGCTATCGATTTGCCAAATCAGCTAAGCCACTCGCCCGCAGTAACTGAAAATCCACGAGGCCCTCTCCCTTGACTCTGTCAGTTATTCAATTTTTGCCATTTTATCGCTTCAACATGGAAAACCTTTTAGAATCACACACTGCGAGAAAGGAGGTGGACTTTCGGAGGTGGGGACGAACACTGGAAAATAATTTTAAATTATTTATAGGTTCGTGTTAATGTAACTACTTTATTTATTTATAAACAAAACGAAGAAAAAATTTATATTATAAGAAGTATTGAATATTAATAGGGAAAAATAAAATACTTTTTTTAAATTGAAAACCTTTTTTGGTGTTTTTAAAAATATATTTTATTGTACATATATTTATTGAAAAAATCGTATAAAATTAAAATATCTTAAAATAGGTTTGATATAAAACGGGTTAAGAAATTCAAGGTAAACAATAATTTCATAATCGATATTATATTCAAAAATTTAGATTATTCTTAAATTTGTATATTTAATGACGTAAAATGTTTAAAGTAAATTATTTCTAATATTTGCACCTTAGTTGAAATATTTTAAAATTAAATCATGCATTTTGATATGTTTTGTACTAAATATTATATTTTTTATAATTAATTTTAATGTGTAATTCGAACATTTGATTACAATATGCACATATCTCTTTCATTGTAAGAATTTAGCTTGTATTTCTTTCAGTGCAGTGCACACATGGCCTGTCAGTGGGTGGTTGTGTGGCCAGAGCCTCTTATCAACTGTTATCGATAGGCCAGAAACTGAAACCGAATCCACAATCCACAGCAGCCGAAACTGAGCCAGGAAGTAAGACTTGTCCAGAATCCAGAAGTTGGGGCCGAAAAGCCTTCCTCCAGCCACAAGCACACACACACACACACACGCTGGCAGCACACACACTTTGACAACTATAATTGGCTATAAAACATTTTGGAGGGCCGTTGACTGACATTTCAATAGACTGAAGAACTGGCTAAAAAGCCAGCCGACAGAACCAAAAATGTTGCGATCTGGGAACGAGGAAGGTGGAAAAAAAAGTAGCAACTTTAGATCCGCAAAAAAATGTGTTTAAAAGGCGTAAGAAATGTGAAAATAATAATAATAAGTGATAATAATAAATAATAGTTTCTTTAATTATATCAAAATAATATTCAAATATTTGTATTTTGGATGTTAAGAACAGCACACCCAAAGTATTCCTTTCCCACCTTATGTTTTGTTCACACTTTACCCAAAAAAAGGACACGCACCCTTAAAAACCCAGGGACCAGCCCCCTTCTCAAAGTGCCCCCTCTACTGCCATGCCCCTTTAATTTGCCATTGATGCACCATCATTTTGGTGAAAACTTTTCAATTAAATGTTAATTATACGAAATTGACATTGACCATTATGACAGGTTGCGGCTAGTTTTGATAGCCCCCCTTTGGCCCAACGCCACTGGCGGCCACTTGAAAACTGCAAATTTAATTTAATTGCATTTCATACGCCCATTTGGCTGCCACTTTGAGGTTCCTCGCGTTGCTGTCTGTGCAACACTTGACTTATTTAGGCACCGAAACGCTGAAACGCCTAGAAAGAGACGGCGACACGTCGTCGAGAAAGAGAAGGAGATAGAGACGAAAGGCGGGGAGGACCCCTGTTCGCTTTTTGTTTGGCGCAAAATTTTAATTGCCTTGCAACTGGAAACTGAAGGCAGAAAACTGAAAAAAAAGTAAAAAAGAAAACTGAAAACAGAAAACTGGCAACGCGCTCAGGCTAAATTTGGTTACCTTTTTTTCATTCTCAGCGAAAAAGCGGCTTGTTTTAAGCGTTTTGCCGCTGCGCTTCGCTGACTAGGTAAAAAATAACAAAATAATAGTTTTCCAGTAACAGGAAAATAAAAGAAAATAAGTATTCAATCTTACTATAATAAAACTTATCAAAAGAAATAGATATCATTTAATAAGTTAACATTTAACAATATTAAAAGAGACAAGCAAATGAGCACAAATCAATGTATTCAAACTTATTCTATATTCATCATTTAAAATAGATAATATCGTTAGTTTGCCCGTTAAAAGGATTAATTAGAGTTAAATTACTAATTTTTATACCATACATAAAATAGATAGTATAGTAAATTTTCTCTTTAAGAGAAGTACTTGATCCTTATTTTTTAAAGAGAAAATTTAATTCCATAAGCTTACTTTGGATAATATATTTATATTTCAATTAAAATGTTATTCCTTATAATACACTGTGCAACATTTTTAGGGTTATAAAATGTAACCGCAATTCTGATTTCATGGGCGGAAAGTACTCATCGAAATAAGCTAAAACCCATTTCGGTTTCTCTGGCTTAGATCGCGTTTACCTATTGTAGCGAGTTAAAGTTTTACATACAAAATTTATTTGTAACGGCCATATCTTGTGAACCGATTAAAATTTCACTATCACGCCTTCAGTGATTATGTAGCTATGAACCCAAGGAACTAAACTGACAAATGACTCTTGCGCACCTAGTACCAAGTGCACGTAGCACATTAACAAAAATTTTCGCTAATTTTTTCGATTTTTAACGCGCTAGGTGCCTTTCTTCGCAAGAGTCATTTGTCAATTTTGTTCCTTGGGTTCATAGCTACATAATCACTGAAGACTTGATAGTGAAATTGTAATCGGTTCACAAGATATTGCCGTTACAAATAAATTTTGTATGTAAAACTTTAACTCGCTATAATAGGTAAACGCGAGCTAAGCCAGAGAAACCCAAATGGGTTTTAGCTTATTTCGATGAGTACTTTCCGCCCATGAAATCAGAATTGCGGTTACATTTTTCATGTTGCACTGTGATATTAAACATTTTCTAGTAAAAAAAAAGCCCACAGAAAACGGAAGGCCCAATTTCAAAGGCAGAAAACGCAACAAATTGCGTCTGAAAAAGGTGCGACAATTTAGACGTTGTCGGGGTCACCAATTAAATAGGATGCCTGGGTCCTTGCCACTGTCATTTCCAATTCCCATTCACATTCTCCGCCCATTTAAACCGATTGTCACTTGATGCAATAAATTGAAATTGACCAAAAGCGTGCGGCAATGCGCTGTGTGCTGAGTGCAACTTGCAACTCGCAACGTGCAACGTGCGACGCGTATCTTGTTGCAACTCCGCTGCAAGTGTCGCTCGTTTCGTTTCGTTTCGTTTTGGTTTTGGCTTGGCTTGGTGCTTTTTTTTCTGCTGCCGGGAATTCGGTTTCGGTTTCGGAACTCGCTCTCAGTCGCCTTTTTTTGGGGCTCGGCTTGACAATAAATGTCAACACTTGGTGGCCGCTAATTTATTTGCGCGCCCGATGCGTTCACCACATGAGGTGCGGTGCTTTCCCATGGTGGGTCCATCGATTCGGGGCATCCAGGGTTATACTGCTGGAAAAAGAGCTTTTGGGGCTTGATAATGATCAGCCAAGGTGGCCCTGAATTTTAGATATTTAATATCTTACCACTACAAGTCTAATTAATTTTTTAATTAGCTAGCTACGAAAGTTCAATATTTTTATAAATCAGTAGTCACAAAAATAATTAAAAAAGAAAAATACTACAAACAAAATAATAACCATTAGAATTATACAACTAATTTACATATATTTAATATTCATATTTGACCAGTTTATAAAATAATAATGATTAAAGTGACGCTGAATTTTAGATATTTAATATCGAAGCAATACAAGTTTAATTTATTTTTTAATTAGCTACTTACGAAAGTTACAAACTTGTATAAATCATAATTAGAATTATTTATTTAATATTTATTAACTTATTTTTTTTAATTTAATATTTTTAGCCACTAGTCACAAAAAGAATTAAAAAAGAAAAATAGTGTAAGTATAAATATGCCTTTTAGAATTATAAAACTAATTTTCATATATTTAATATTCACAATTGACCATTCAATAAAATAAAATAATTTAATCATAAACTAATATATCTACATATCTTAATAGCTAAATGGTTTGTAAGTACATATGTTTCAAATCATTCGGAAGTAAGTTAAAAAAAAGGTATTTATGCCCTCTGGATATAATACTATTAGTTCATCTGGAGGTTGTAATCATGAGTTTTCCAATCAGGTTCCTAAGTGTTAGTCAGCTTATGAATTTTTATCGTAGCTCTTTTCAAGATTTCAACTACCAAGCCACACAAAATGGTCAAATGTTGGTCCATAAAGCATCATTTAATATTATGAAACAGGCATCTGTTATCGTTTATATTTTTCATATTCCATATTCTTCTTGAAAGAGGGATATTTCATTAAACACTCGCTTGTCTTACATTAAAGCAAAGGGCAAAGGGTTTGTTGTGCGTCTCTTTCACTCCGCCCCCTGTCTCTTTCGCACGCCAACCTGCCGTCTCTTTCCCTGGAGACTCGCCCACCTTTATGACGAAGGCCAAACAAGTTGAGGTAGGTTAATTTTATTGGCCAAATAAGTGGGTATCAAATTTAATGGACATCAGCGCGCGGTGAAGCAAATGGAAGGGATTGGGGTTTTCGGTTTTTAGGTTTTTGTTTTGGGTTTTTGGATGGATGTAGAGCCATCTGGAGAGGGGAGAGAGGAAAACGCGCAGTGCATAAAGCGTAAAAATGAGCCAAAATAAATAAGAAAGCCGCCAACGGAGCCACGAAGAAGTGGAAAAACTTTATTTTTTGCCGCCGCCGAAAGAGACAACAAGGGGGCAATAGAAAGAGACGGAGGGAGTGAAGTTGACGGCCCTTTGATTGATTGGTTGGCAGCGGAAGCGTGACGTCACAGACAGCACAGACAGCAATACCATAGATTTTCACTATCCGGAAAATGGAAAATCCACAAAGGAAGGAAAATGGCAAGAAGTTAATATGGATTTAAGGTCTAAAAAATGTTAGGCATATTTTGAAAACTTTTAAAAAAAATTCATTTATGCTTAGAAAAAAATACTTTATTAAATCGATCATTTTTCCAACCTAATTACTGATTATATTTCTTTTGAGAAAAATATTTTATTAAACTTTTTTGCTTAAATGAAAATAAAAATACAATTTTAGGCAATTTAATTTTTTTACCTGCCCAATTTATAAATTATATAAATATAAAAAAATCTATAAATCGGTTTCAATAACAAAGGACGCCTTCGATGCCAACTTATGATAAAAATGGCCAACTACAGCGATTTTCTCACTGCAATCGTGGCAGAAAATTCGTTTGCCATATGTTTGTGTGTGCTGGGAATTACCTTAACCCACTTCCCACCCCCTTTTTGCTTTTTTTCCAGAGCTTTTCAACCACTTCCCCCACTGATTGCTGGCCAATTGCCTTTGGACCTGGCTCAATGTTGGTTTACTTTACTTTAGTTCAGTTTAGTTTATATAGTTTGGCTTTGGCTTTGGTTTGCTTTGCTGTGCTGCCATCTACTAACAAGCCGCCTCACGAAATTCTTCCGCAATTTTCACATAACTCAACGGGGGAAGGGAAAGGGGGGACAAGGGGAGGCTGGCAATTTTCACGCTGATTTCTCCTCAGGTTTTCCACTCTGCGTATCAGGATCGTGTGATCTGGCCCCTCGGAGACGAGACGCATGATCACGTTGGGCTTACGCATCATTTAATGGGTTCGTGAAGTGAACTTGTTGTTGATGGAAAAGCCAAGCTCCGAGATCCGAGTTCTGAGCTCTGAGCTCTGAGCTCCAAGTTCCGATCGAGAGAGGGACCTTAAGCTTTATGGCAGCAGAGGAAGCTGAAGAAGAGTGCACGGGCACCCACCAACTGGGCATACAACTTTATCACTTGCCCACAAAATATCTTCAATTGGTTCCATTAAACTTAAGCTGCGATCCCTGAGCACGTTTCTGCAAACTCGGCTCCATGACCGCCACCTAACCTCCTGCCCATCCACTCAGGCTACACCGAAAATAAAATATATATATTCTAAATATATTCCCCTGACGTCATAAAATTACCAAAATATACATGTCAATAATTTTACGCCAAAATACCTATAATTACAAATACGATTTTAATAAAAAAGATTTTGACTTGTATTGTAAATAAAATAAAAATAAATTAAAAAATTTAAAAATGGTGAGAATTTTATTTGTATAAATTCACACGGAAAGTGTCATGGATTTTATTATTATATTGTATTCTGTTCAGAACAGTAGTTTTGGTGTTCCTAGTCGAAAACCGAAATCCATAATTTACAAAAAACAAAAAACAGTTTTTTTGCTAAAACAAAAGAAATATTTATCCAAATATGGATAGTCATACCTTTCTGAACTCGTTATTAAATTTCCAATCGATTGGCATTTAAACCTTAACATTTTACTTGTTTGCCATTTTTGTTTTAGTTTAATTTTTATTCCATTTAAAGTTTTTGTTTATTCATTGAAGAGTCTTCTCCAAAAATCAGAGCCAATTATTTTCGTTGGTGGACTATAACCGCCCTTTAAGCCCAATCTTTTTCAGTGCACTTGGTGCGGCTTCCTTCGTGCGTTGCCATCATCATCGTCATCGTCATCCACATGGCCATGGTCGTGCCCAAAATTAACCTGACCAGGGCATGATCATGAAAAAAAGGAAAAAAAAAGGAAAAACAGGGGGAAAAAGGAGGAAAACGCAGTCCGAGGCTCGCTATAAATTCTATTGGCGTATCTATCTACACTATTTCTAATTTGGGACTCCCCGTGAGGAGCGAGAAGCGAGGAGTGAGGAGGGGCCTTTGTGGGATCTCGACTGGATTAGCTCGCAGCTCGGTTTGGCCAATTTAAGTTTAAGTGCTTTGGTAACAGTTTCGCGCTTTCGAAACTTGAGTCGTGATTTATTCTCCGCGCGGCCTCCGCCTCCTCCGCTGGTGAGGAATGCCTCCTCCTCCTCCTCCTCCACCTCCTCCTCCACCTCCTCACTCCAATCCAAATCCTCTGAAAATGCTCCTCGCGTTCTGTGGGTTTTCCTCAAGTGCCGTTTTTCACGCCACGACACGCAATCGCCGCGGCCCGGGTAAATTAGGAAAATTGATCTAAATTTTCTTGGGAACCTTTGCCATTCCGGTTCGGTTCGGTTCGGTTTGGTTCGCAGCGAAAGGTAGCCAAGGGTCGCTGGTCATCAGGCATATGCTGCTTACCTTTATTTCTACTTTTGGTCGGGAAAAAGGGCCTCCGCCACTGCTGCTCATCAGCATTTTGACCAATTAAAATTCAATAAAAATCGAGGTAATTCCTGCGAAATGCGAAAATGAACTCGCGCTGCGCTGCGGTCTTATCACTAAATTGCGAATCTCCCAAACCAAATCGGGGGCATGACTAGGAGCAATCAGTACAGGTTCCATGTAAACAGTATCGGCATCAGGGAGCCGGGGAACTGGCAACAAGTCGCAGTTAAAAATCTTTGCCGGGTCAGCGACAAAGTCAAGTGCAAGTCGCAGTCAAAGAGCTCCAAGCAGGCGGCTCCTTCGGCTGGAATACACTTAAAGAAAAAGTACTAAGCTTAAGTTTCGCCTAAATGCGGCACTTCAAAAATACACAGAAAAAATTATCAAAAGTTGTAGCTGCAAAATCAAGGGTGAAACATTTTCAAAAAGTAAAACGCTTCATACAAATTTTATTTTACTTTGGATTTTTAAAACGTTTTATTTTTATTTTTCAAAAGTTGTTACCTAAAATGTCGTATAATTTTCTCTGTGTATATACATATACTCTTTATTATCCACAGTTTTAATGATTTTTTTAACTTAAATATTATAATATACTTAAATAAAATATTTATTTTGAAAGTTAACACAAATAAAATTTTAATTTCATTTAAAAAGTGTTTAATAACGAAATTCTGATAACAACGAAATTCTCTACTTAAAAATAATATATTTTTTTGTATATTAAAAAAAAACAACATAATTTATCTATTTTTCAAAAACAATAACTTTTATTTCCTTTCAGAACTTTTCAATTTCGCCCAGTGTATCGGTAGCCGGGCAGCAATGGTGCAGTGTGGCATGCAACCTGAACTTGCAGCTCGTTCGGTCGTCACATAATCTGCTCCAAATCAAAATTGCTTATTAAACGTGGAGAGCGCGAGAGCTTCGAGTCCCAAGGAATGGTCTCGGCCACTTGGTCTAGGCCTCGGTTTTCGCAGGATGGGAATGGTGGATAGATCTGGTCATATGCGATCTGGGAACTAGTTCTAAAGAAATCACTGATATGAACTATAAAATCATTATTATTCGTAGAAATATTGGTTCATTTCGTAATAAAAGTTGAAAGAACTTTAAGTTTAATTCCTAACAATATTTTACACATGTTTCATAATGATACACAGAAAAAAAATTGACAAAGGATCATATTGATATGTGCTGGTCAATTTTATATTTTTTAAAGATCAAGTTATTCATATCATTTTGATATGAATAAAGATTATGTTTACCTTATTTTACATTATTTGTTCAAAAAATACTAAATTTGGTATTTCATATGATATGTATGATAAAATATCAAGTTGATATGTTTAAATTATAAATTTGACATAAATCATATCGGCTTATTATTAATATGAAATAAGGTAGAATTGATCCTATTTCATATCGATTTTTTTTTCTGTGTATTAGCCCATCAACCCACTGATAACTTTTCTAAATATTTAAAAAAAAATAAAAGAAAATACCAAAAATCAAATAATTAAAATATATGTGCTTGGTATATCTTCCTTTAGTTTTTAATTCTATTTTTAACATTTAAGTAAGTACTCACTCATATGGTTCACAAAAACTGAACCGAAGCGATCATCTCCGCTGGAGCCTGCGTAGCTGCCAAAACGAATCTGTCGCCGAATCGGATATCGTGTATATCGTATATATATGGCCAGGCCAGTGGAAAAGGTGGAAAAGGAACGGCAATGAGAAATTGCTGCCGAATTCTGAGCTGCGGCGAGTGGAAGCCACAGACAGAATCCACAATCCAGTATCCCAGTATCCAGAATGCAGAATACAGAATACAGAGTTCGAGTCGATCACGATTGCCACTCGAATCGGGGATTGAGGATCGGGCTTGGGGATCAGGAAATGGGGAATGGAGGGACAGGGACCCGATGGAGGCAATGGGTCTTCGACTATCTTGATGGGCATGGGATGCGATGCGATGCGGCGCTACAGGCTCAACTGAGCTGAATTGAGCATTGATCGACGATGACGATGTCGACAGGAACAGTGCTGCCAATTCAGCCATTTAGTTTAACTAAAAGTTGTTAAATCGGAATTAAATAAATACTTACAAGAAATAAATAAATAGCACAATAAATATAAATATTCTATTACTTGGATCTAAGAATTTAATTATATTTCATAAGCTGGGTAACAAAATGTAATATCTTATTTTACCTTACCAAACAAAATTGTATACTTTTTGGATTAATGTATTTTTGATAAATATTTGTTGTATTAAAATTATTTACTCTAAAAATATATTTAAAGTTATAGTTTTCAATTTTACATTCAATTTAAAATTAAAATTTTAAATATATTTATTTAATAACCTTTGAATATCATTTTCCATCTCCTTTTCGGCTGCACTGGAAAAAAGCTTGCAGATGGGTTTGCAACGTGCAAAGCTGCCAATGAACCAAATCCAGCCTGTGGCCGCGGATCTATCTCAATTTCTACATTTGACCTGTGAACCGTAATGGATTTTGTATATATTATAATTGCCGACCGTGCTACACAATCTCTCCTCCGGTTTTTGACTTCTCCTTGGCCGATCGTCCGATTGCCTCGGAAGCAGCCCGAATTCGCGGCGCTGCCCTCCTCGACTGTTGGATATCTTGGCAAATGGATCGCGAATAGCGATCTTTCCGAGAAGAAGGCCAGTTAAGTGGAGGAGTGCCGGGCAGGGCGGGGAATTCCGGTGGACTTGTCGCATTAGCACCAGCCAGCAAACGGGACTAGACTAGATTTATTGGGCCCTTGAACGATCGCCAGATCGGTGAACATGAAAGAGCAGCTCAGGATGACCAAAACGAACAGGAAAACCCAGGTGTCGAATGCCATCGAAGATTGGCTTACATATATCGCTTGTTCCAGATCGCATAGGGGTCAGGATTAGACGGTTTTAAGGCTTTGTAAATGAAGTTTAACCTTACAAAATATTTATTTTCATTTGGTTATTTATTATTATTTTATTTGTAATATTTAATTGTTTTTTTTAATTATTTATTTATGTACTTACTTATTTATACATTTTTTTTATTTGCTTGTATATATATTTATAAGGGGTATGGTCACAATTTTGTACAAAAAATTTAAAACAGTTTAAAGTTCCATATTTGAATGCCAATCGATAGGGAATTTAACTACGAGCTGAAAAAGGTATGACATTTAATATTCGGACCGTTTTTTCTCATGTTACGCCAAAAATACTGATATTTTTGTGCAAAAAAACACGATGATGATTTTTTGTGTTTTTTATAAGGGGTAAGGTCACAATTTTTTACAAAAAATTTAAAACAGTTTAAATAACTATATTTGAATGCCAGTCGATAGGGAATTTAACTACGAGCTGAAAAAGGTATGACATTTAATATTCGGACCGTTTTTTCTCATGTTACGCCAAAAATATTGACATTTTTGTGCAAAAAAACACGATTAGGATTTTTTGCGTTTTTTATAAGGGGTACGGTCACAATTTTTTACAAAAATTTTAAATCAGTTAAAAGTTCCACATTTGAATGCAAATCGATAGGGAATCTAATTACGAGTTCAAAAAGGTATGACATTTAATATTCTGACCGTTTTTTCTCATGTTACGCCAAAAATACTGATATTTTTGTGGAAAAAACACGATTATGATTTTTTTCGTTTTTTATAAGGGGTAAGGTCACAATTTTTTACAAAAATTTTAAATCAGTTAAAAGTTTCACATTTGAATGCCAATCAATAGGGAATCTAATTACGAGTTCAAAAAGGTATGACATTTAATATTCTGACCGTTTTTTCATAAGTTACGCCAAAAATACTGATATTTTTATGCAAAAAACACGATGATGATTTTTTGCGTTTTTTATAAGGGGTAAGGTCACAATATTTTACAAAAAATTTAAAACAGTTAAAAGTTTCATATTTGAATGACAATCGATAGGGAATTTAATTACGAGCTCAAAAAGGTATAACATTTAATAACACTGTGCAGCATTTTTTATGTTTTTTAAATTTACCTCGATGGATCACTATGGACGGCAGTCCATGTAGTGACGAAGCGCACCAGGAGAGTGTGCGAAGGCGACTACTATATATACACGAAGAAATGAAAATCTGCTGTGATAGTCCGATCGTAATGAGTAATACACCAAATTAAAGGTATTGCTAAAACTTAAAGGATTGCATACCAAGACTTTAAGAAATTCAATTGGCTTGGGAGAGAGAGCGGTGAAAGTGAAAAAGTGAAAATTTCGAATATTGGAGCTGTTGGGGCCGGTGGGGATAATTGGCCCCCCGGACTACGTTAGTTGTATTCCTATTGAAAATACCCGTCGAATGAGGGGTCATTTGTCAAAATCCGACGCTCCGTTCAAAAGTTATAGCCAAAATAAGATTTTCTTCTTCTTCCCAAAATGAAATTTTAATTCTGTTTGTCAGTTTGTCCACTTGTCCACTTGTCCAAAATATGTTTTTTAAGTTCTGAAAATTTGATATGACGTTCATCACATCGATATAAACAACTTTTGTTCTACCACTTTTGGAAAAACCCGCTAGTTTAGCGGGAAAACAGCTATAAATAGCTAAAATTCGGAAAGCCGTAACTTCTATACTACTAAAGCTACAGACTTGTGCTGCATCTCGTTTGAAAGGTATTTTTAAATGCTATAAACGCCTTCTATATGCACATTGTGTAAATGTAATAGTTAAAAAGAAATGAACAAAAGACAATTTGTTTAAACTTTTTTTTTAGCTTTTTTTTAATTTTCTCAAAAACGGCTCTAACGATTTTCCTTACAACTTTAAACTGTATAGCCCTTGAGATTCCTTAAATTTTGGTATATAACACATTACTGTAAAAAATCACGTTTAAAAGTTATTAAGAAACGAAAATAGCCACTTTTGCCAGCTCATAACAATTAATGCTGCCTAAGGGCCGTTCATTTACGAGCCGAACAGATTTGGGCCAAAAAAATTTTTTACATTTTTGATTTGCCAACAAATTTTTTTTACATGTTCTATTCGGAAAATATGCAATCACGTGTATCAGGCTTTGTCCGAAAAAAAATTATTTTTTTAGTTAGAATTTTTTAAAGTTTTCCAAAAATTGACAAATTTGAAAAAGTACCCTCTCATTGAAAATCTTTATCTCCGGTTATATGAATCCGCGTGACTTCATGTGTTTTGATTTAATTCTTCTAAAACCTCTTCTTTAAAAAAAAAATGTTAAAAAAAATAAGTTTTTATTTTCTTAAAAATAAAAACAAATTAAGATTCTAAAAAATTTTGTATTTAAATTTTTTTTTATAAATCAATATATGTGCCATATTGTTAGTTACAATCGATTTTAGTTTTTAAAATATCGATTTTTTTTTAAAATGGCCTCTGCTTTTTTTTATGAAAACACGTTGCAGCAAGTAGGGCTACTCTCTCACTCTTATCGGATCCTTATGGAATTTTTAACAATTATTGAATGACAAAAAGTAATTTTTTAATCTTTAAAAAAATTACAATTATTTATCTAACGTGCTTAGAAGCATTAAATTTTGTATGTGCATATCCAAACTGTATTTTAGGGTCAAGGAATCGGTAAAATTGTTTTAAACCGTTCCATTATACAATTATTAACTTTAATAAATAAAAAATAAATAAATAAATAAACAAATAAATAAATAAATAAATAAAAAAATAAATTTAAAAAAAAATAAATAAATAAGTAATTAAGTAAATAAGTAATTAAGTAAATAAGTAAATAAATAAAGAAATAAATAAATAAATAAATAAATAAATAAACAAATAAATAAATAAATAAATAAAAAAATAAATAAATAAATAAATTAAAAAAAAAATAAATAAATAAGTAATTAAGTAAATAAGTAATTAAGTAAATAAGTAATTAAGTAAATAAGTAAATAAATAAAGAAATAAATAAATAAATAAATAAATAAATAAATAAATAAAAAAATAATAAATTATATGGGGATGACTTTTGGTCATGGTATGAGGTATACTAATATGTAAATTAAACCCAGGGTATAAATTGTCCCTTTAAAAACTTCTGATATCAAACAAAAACACCTCTTAACGAGGTTAAAAAATAGTGACGACCGCACCTTCAACATACAAAAGATCTGATATCATATTTTGTGACGAAAAATAATTTTACATTCGAAAATATAAAAACACTTTCTAAAATTTACTTTTTCGGCACGCTACAATAGAAAATGTTCGTGTGGGTAAAATCTTATAAATTTGTCTGAAGCGGGCCGAATGAGTAAATTTTAGAAAGTGTTTTTATATTTTCGAATGTAAAATTATTTTTCGTCACAAAATATGATATCAGATCTTTTGTATGTTGAAGGTGCGGTCGTCACTATTTTTTAACCTCGTTAAGAGGTGTTTTTGTTTGATCATATATTTTTGGATTCGTTACGAATTCCCAAGTTAAACTGCGTTTTCCAAAAAGTTCCCCGACGCAAGGATTCTTAGCAAAAGGACCTCAAAGTTCGAAAAATTCTTAAATTGGCCAACTTACCGGAGCTGTTAGAGGCAAACGGATTCATGGTTTGATTCGATGTTAAAGTTTAAGAGTTAAAAGTTCAATGGTTCTACCTACAAGCACAAATTAAACGCTTTGTAAAATTCCGTACAGAACGGCTGCAATCGCACATTCAGTGATATTTTTAAGCGAAATAATATCACTCACATAATAATCATTACTTCTCAGCGATATTTTTTTCGCTTATAATTAAATGATGATTTTTATTTTTTCACCTAAGGTTATAGGCAATTTATAATTTTCTGTTAACCTGACAATAAATAAATAAATAAAAATTTTTTCACCTATAATGCTTACGGTCCCTGTATTTATTTATTTCTTTCTTTATTTAGTTGTTCATTTGTATTTGTTTAGTTACTTATTTATCGGGTTTTTATTTTATTCCACACCAAATTAAAGACTTGTTTTCTTTTCATTCATTTGCTCAAATCGTTGCACATTCCAAAACAAACTCAAGGGACAAAACCGTATTTAAGCATTCGTAAAATCCATTGTCCAGTTTTGCTCCCGATCACTTCTGCGGGTCAAAGGTCGCCTCGTTGAGCTCCTTCTCGCAGCCACGATAGGCCATGCCCACGCCGAATCCAGTGCCCAGCCAGACGGGCCAAATGCGCCTCCGGAAGAAGAGCAGGGTGACCACCGATCCGATCACCAGGCCTCCGAATCCCTTCACCAGGGAGTCCGACAGACAGCGGTTGAGGTTCTCGCGCAAACGATCTTCGGGGGCCGTCGACATATTCGCTTCACTCCTCTGCTGCCGATAAGAGATAATAGATAATTTATGAATTTTAGTTTTTGTTTTCGCTGCCAGATATTGCGACAATAACCAAATCGAATTGACAAGTACAGAAATATCAGGGAGCACTGCGATGATTGTGATTTCAACTTGAATTAGTAAATGACAATTCAGAGGGAAAGTCTCTTCAAATGAAAAAATACCTTAGCCAAATACAATTCCAGTTCTTAAATCAATTATTATAATTTAATGATTTAAAATTTTTTTTAAATATAAATAATATTTAAAATATTTTCTACTGTTTGGAAGTGTATTTATGGAGCCAAAGGCAAAAAACCTGTAAAAAAGCCTACAGAAAAGCCAAAACCAAACCACTTTTGAAATAAATAACAAATAAAAACAAATATTTATAATATTAACTAAATTATCAAATTACAAGACGCCTTATCCAAATGTTGTTTGTTAATTCCTGTGATTTTATTTTTAATTTATTTAATTGTTTTTCTTAAAAATAAAAAGTTGTTCAAATATATGCTTATATATACAATTCAATATGGATTGTTTAATACACAGTGCATTATAACAAGTGCATTGAATTAAGCATGTTGATTGTAAAACTAGGAATAATTGGCTAATAAAGATTAAAAATAAAATAAAACGGCTGTAGAAAAGCCCAAAAAAAGTCTAGCAAAAAAGCCTAGCAAAAAAGCCTAGAATCCATGCAGAAATCGAACTTAAACTCCTGTTGCCACATTAACAGCTCAGATGGAGAAAATCCGGCATAATAGTTCCCCTTTGCGGCCCCGCAGGCACTTAACCTTGTTCAAGCAGCTCAGCATAAATCGATCACGATCGATTTCTGCCAAAATAGATAATAATCGATACACACTCTCCAGCTCAATCTTCAATCTCTGGCCACCTTATCGATCCATATGGGCATGCCGCATGCAGCATGCGAGTCCCAATCCCATTTTCAATCCGAGTTAGCGAGCACACAAAGAAATAAGTTATTATTATTATTTATTTTCTGGAAATACAAAGAGGGTTAAGGGAACTGGGCTCTAACAGAATTTACTTTGGAAAACATATGTTCATATAAATTAATATTATATTTTCGTTAAAATAAAAGGTTTTTTCTGAGTGTGCAGCTTAACTTGCACCTACAATCAAGCATTCGAGTTTATCCCCGACTTTGAAATTTGGCCTCGGTTTCTGCCTCGGTTTTCAGCTGGTTAGCTGGGTAATCATGTCAGCATAAGGCAGAATACCGCAACATTGTTTTTATCGATATGGCCCAAACACTGGGTAAATGCGGAAAAGTAAGGGAAGTGATGGAGGTTCCTCCATTGGCAGGGTCTATTTTATATGGGAAATGGTATGATATGATTTGATATGATATGATATGTTATATTATCACATGAAATGATATGATATGATTTGATATGATATGTATGATTTGATATAATATGATTTGATATGATATGATCACATTATGATATGATATAATATGATATAATATAAAGGTAAAAGTAAAGAAATTTTAAAAACTAACTAAAAATTGTTTAAATTTTAACATTTAACTTTTAAAATAAAAATGGTCTTCTGTATATTTTCTTTGGCTACAAAACAATGCAATAAAAAATTTAATAAATTCAAGAAAATTATGTTTATCACTAAAATGATTTTCTAATTTTAAAATTAACTTATGTTCAATATTCAATAAATTTCACTCAATTAAATGTGAACAAAAAGCGATTGCTTTTCCATCGATATTACTTACTTTTATGGAGTAGCGTATCCCAGCGACTCCCACCGAAAACGGAAAACCTACTCGAAATGCCGCCGACTGCTTGGGAAAACACAGCGCCGGCGACCGTGTTGACGTGTTAAGTGCTTTTGGCCAAGAGATGGCCCCGAAAAGGCTGAAAGGAAAAAAAGAAAAGGCAGCAATTGGAAAAAAGACGACGACCGAAACTCCGTCTGCTCTTCCACTTGCCTGGGCTTAGGCTATAATTTCAGCTCACCGCCCACCACTTCTTTTTCGCCGAGGCGTTTTTTGGGGGCGCAACGGAGCTTAACTCGAAAATTGCAAATTCGGGTGTTCAATCGAGTCAAATCCTTTTCTATTACCAACTCAGCCGCTGCGCTGCGCTCTGTGTTTAAAGAAATTGTCGGCCTCATGAGCAATTTAATGCCTGATTTGCCTTTGCCTTTGCCTTCGCCTTTCCTTGGGTGCGATTTTGGCTGCATTTCTCCCAGCCACGTAGGTGATTCCCCTATTTTGGGTGTTGGCACAGTCTTTCACCCGCGAATTTTCCCCCCGGAAGGGCGTAAATATTCCAACTGACCAAAAGAGTTAAGTGCTATTAATGGTTTTCCCTCTGATTTATCAGTGAATACCATATTTATGTTAAAATTATAAAGCATTTTAATATATAAGAAACTAATTCGTAGTATAGCTTGAAAAAATCGATATATCGATATATTCGATATTCATTCAGTTCCATTTTTATTTAAAAATCAAATATTTTACTTTTAATCTCATCTAATACTCTACTTTTTAAGGCCGAAACCCTTTAAAAATCCTCGACTTTCTGCGTTGGTCAGTTGCTCCTCAGCAAATTGGCCAAACTACTCAAGATCATAATGAAGACATTTATGGACCCGCGAACGGATTCAATTGTGCGGCATTCAACAATTTTTGCAATCAATGCGAATCGAACTAGGAACGGGAATAATGCGATGGCCCCAGGGCACTGGGCGCATCTGTGCGTACACCTGCAGTCACAATAATAGCAGAGATCGTATTGAAAATTATTTAAAAATCTATAAAAATATTTTCAAGAATTTAATTTTTTTTTTAACTAAAATTAAATATATTAAATTAAAAATAAACAGTTATTTGGGTTTTGAATTAATCTAAAATTTACTATTTAGGAATTATTTCAAAATTTTAATTATAATTTATGAGAAAATGGTTTTTGGTATATTTAACCTAAAATATATATCTTATTTTTTCTATAATTTCTCTTGACTATTTTGACCCCACCTGTAGACCAATATGTGTGTGCGTTGGGTGGGTGTCCCTATAGCCGATCGTGCTCCCCAAGAACGCCGAATGGGAGGGGGGGAAGGTTATCCTCCGCACAGAACAACTCAATGAGGCACATGCAAGTCAAAACATCGGAACCCAGCCTGGGTTTTGGGTTTGGGTTTTGGGTCCAAGCCCCAGCCCGCTGGCCATATGGTTGCCCGCTCTCATCAATTCCGACTCGGGGGCCTGTTTGCTTCATTTTCTTCCTCTTTCAGTATCTGAGTTCGGTCCACGTTCGACTGGGCTCATTATAGATGCAGCGCCGATTTGTTTTGTTGTCCCCCCATTTGACTTTGAATTGATAGCATCAGGCAGCCTCCAACATCCAGCATCCGACTCCCTGCCCAGTTTTCCCTCTCCAGCTGGATTTTCCTTTTCGCCTTTCCTGCCTTTAAGATATATAAATGTATTTGAACAATTGAGTGTGCTGCGCATGCGCTTGCCCAGTGCAAATATTTTAGATTCGCATAAACTTTGCATAGTTTGTGCCAGCTTTTTTTACGCCTGCACAGTGGGTGGATTTAATTAGTTCGAGGGAAAAATAAGACTAACGAAAGTCAAAATTAAACAACATAACAAACTGAAGAGCTAAACATAATTTAAAAAAAATATTCCTTGAGTTTCAAATAATTATTTTGGAATTATATTTTATTTATATTTCGTACATTTTTGATTTTACACAAATAAATATAAACTATTTTAACATTTAAAATGGTTTTTTCTTTTTATTATATATTTATTGTTTAATTTGATTTTTGAAATAATTAAAATAAGTAATAAACATTTTTATAAAGTCTCATTTAAGACATCTTATTGTAAAGATATTCATTTATATCTATTTATTTTTATTTTATTTATTTTATTTTTACTTATTTTAATTATTATCCCAGACTCATTCCAAATATTCTCCCATCACCGTTCTTTTCCTTTAACTTCCAACACTATTTAATTGGATAATAAACGTTATCAAGGTGCAATTCAGTTTTGAGCAAAGAAAAGCAAGTATTTAGGGGAATTCGCATTCGCAACCACGGTTTTTATGACTGCGTATGCTGAGAGCTGTCCACGCACTCTTTGCACTCACTGTGCCTGCAGTTGTTCCCGCTCCCGTTTCCCGTCCCCCTGTCCGTTTTCGTTGTCCTCACTGTGGTGCGGTGCCTTGGGCTGTTTAGCTGCGCATTTTTATTTAACATATCATTTAAAATTCATGTAAAACACATGTAGCTGGGCTGCGGGCTGCTTTGCATACGGTGGGCATAAAGTACGAGCCGGCGGACAAAACGGACAAGCGGACGAGTACAGGGGAAAAAATAGTTGAAAATGTGTCGCATTTCATAAAAATTAATTTTTAAAGCAATATTAAAGAAAATTAAATAACAAAGAAATATTTTTATTAAAATAACTGCTAAGAAATTTACTTTATTTAACATTTGATTTATTTTGTATTCAAAAAATTAAACGTATAGGTTAGTACTTAAAACCAGAAAAAAGTTATGTGTTGCATACTTTTTGAATACCACATTTCCATTCATTTTTCCCCCAAAAGAGGTGAGTTGCTGATAAGTACTTACCATTGGGTAAAAATTATTGCATACTAAATCAACGAAAAACATTATTCTGATATAATAATATTTTGAAAAGTTTTAAAATTACAAAAGGCATTTTGAAGATGGCAAAAAAATTGTAATAAAGTTTGTAAAATAGGAAAAAGTTATTTAAAATATTGCCGATAATTTTTCTCTCAGTGTGCGGACGGAGGGACCGAAGGACAGTGCAACGGACACATCACACCCAAGCGCCAGGAGGGATCGCTTTGATCGGGTGGGTAAAGGGGTAGCGGGGGGTGCAGGCAGGTCTGGCCAGCGAATTCATAAGCAAAAGGCTTGTATCTGAAGTCGCATATCTGGATAGGCGAGAGGATATAGAGCTATGGGCTCCTTGGGCTCCTTCGGCTCCTTGGATTCCTCGGTGGCTTGGTTACTTGGCCGCGATGAAGATGTCGCTTGTTGCTTGTTGCATGCTGCATTTAATTTGTAAACAAAGTCTTTAGTTTATGACTTGAAGTTTTATTTTAGCATATCTAGGCTCCTCCCGCTAGCATTTTGTTGGAAAATTTGTAAACAATTCGGAATTCCAGAACGCATCATTGCCAGCGCGATTTGCATATATGTATGTATGTAGGTTTGGGCAGGGGAACCGAGCCGAGAGATCTGGGCAGTGGGATCTTTCAGCTCTGGTATACCATAGCATATCTCCAGCTATTCCAGAAGCCATTGTTAAGGCCTGGAGGTTGACCTTTTGGCCCCCTCCGCCGTTAGCCGTGGCAGCCGTAACAAATCAGCAATGACGTGGCCCGACACTAAATGCAATTTATAACACTTTTTTCCCTGGCTTCGCTGGCTTCACTGGCTGGGCTGGCTGCCTCTTCCTGCGAAGATTGTCAAACAACTTGACTTAAAGGCAACTTAACGAGCAGCCCCCCGATGAACGATGAACGACGAACGAGGAAAGACAACTTCATCATGGGGTCGACGTGGTCGCTTCAGCTCCTCAGCTCCTCAGCTCCTGGGATGCTGTCATCAGCATCAACACACGATGGACTCGTGGTCCCGTGGACACGAAGAGCGAGGAGCGAAGGACGGAGGAGCCCGAAAAAAGCCATCAAAAGCGTTCAGCCAGCGAACTTAAAAGGCAGCCAAAGAGGAAAGAGGCTTTCACTCGCAGAACTCTCCAAATTGGATGCTCTTTATTTATGCCAAGTAATTAGGGCGTTGATAAGGTAATATAATGTTAAATTCAATTAAAAAAACATTTTTTAAACTGGAATCTAGAATAGTTATAGCTTCAGAAACCGTTTAACCTTAGGTTAAATGAAAAAATAAAATTTTTAATCTGGAATCTAAAATAACAATAATTTCAGAAAACGTTTAACCTTAGGTTGGTTTGCTTTTCAAAGTTTAGATAACAAACGAAGTATTTTTGTTTCAACAATAAATTTATTTTATTATTTTTGCTAACGAAATAAAATTTTTTTTTATTTAATAAATCATATATTTTTCAATGTAGAATTTTTTTACTTTTTTATTAGGGCTATATTTTGTGGTTCTTTTTACTGCACACAACTTCGAGTGCTTTGCGGGGATATCAACCGATTATTGCTTGACTATATATAGGGTATATATGGTATAGCTCCCCACCCCTTCACAGAGCCTCCCACGACAGCGAACTGCACTTGTCTGGGGCTTGGTTTTTATGAACGCTTGGGCTTTAAAATAAAACTACCGCGACTTTCTCCTCTCCTTCCCCATCATTTCACCTCTCACTCCCCCACGGCTTTCTCTGCCAAGCACATGAATAATGCAAATGCCCGAGAATGCGAGAGGAGTTCAGATATCCACCAAAAAAAAAAAGATAAAAGATATAGCCTTCACACACACATACAGTTGGAAAAAACTTAGTATTTTATTGTAGTATGTTAAAAGTATTTTTGTTTTTCAGTATTTTTCCCTATTTTATTTCTTATTTAGAGAATGCGAGAAGAGTTCAGATATCCACCCAAAACAAAGATAAAAGATATAGCCTTCACACACATAAACAGTTGGAAAACAAATTAATAAAATTTATAGTATATTTTAGTATTTTATTGTAGTATGTTAATAGAATTTTTGTTTTTTCAGTATTTTCCCCTATTTTATTTCTCTTTTACTACAAAAACTATAGACATAATTTGTTTAATTTAAAATTAAATAAAAAAATTTAAAAAAAAATTAATTTCTTATTTGATTTAAATTTTTTAAGGCGCTTAAAAACTAGCCTCAACTTGATGATATTTTTTACAGTGTGGTCGCAGCTGGGCTTAATGCGCCATAACTCGCCAACACCCACACACTAACCAGCACACACCAACACACACAGGACACAACCAACACAAGGACATCGCATCTCATCTAATATGACCGCCCGTCACTCATTAAGCCATCGCTGTCGTCCGCTCTTTATTGTTGTTTATATTCCTATATAGAAAATGTTCGTAGCCGGCGGTTATCTGGGCCCAGGAAATTGCGATTTTTCATTTCAGTATTTTGCTTTTTATTTTCGGCGAAAATATCTAGAAAACGAGGATGTGAGCGCATCAAATTTTGTCAAATTTTTCGTTGCCATTCTTGCATTATTTTAGCAAAATAATTAACACGAACCATCCATCCATCCATCAGTCAGTCTGCTGATCCTTCAGAGATGGCTGCTTTAAAAAGTCAGAAAATGGCCTTGAAACGGGTTTCTCTTTATGATGATACATTAAATGTTAGGATAATCAAAAGTAATTCAGATCTTCAAATTATATTATATAATAATTATTTTTAAAATTAATTATTTTATTTATTTTTGTTAGTACAGTCAAAAGTATTATTATAATTAATTTATAAAAGTGTGAGAGTTAAAACTCAAATCTTGAAATACTTATTCATATTAATAATATTCTTTTAATATTAATTAAATTAAATACTATATTTATTTCTGGATTATATTTATTTATATTTGCATCCTAAATGATGGCAGCACTGTTTATGGTCCCCGTCATCCTGGTTTCTCTGCCTTGAGGCCTTTATTTATGGTCCTTCCTAAGCAGCCGCATTATATGCAACATTTTGTCGCCTTGTGATTATTTTCGGCGTTCGGAGGGCGGGGGGCGTGGCAACTGCACCTCATTTCACTTGATTGCTTTTGGGCTCGAGGCTTTTGCCAAGTTGATTTTTTATTTCTGCCTGTCGCCGTTTGCAGCCATCATCATCATCATCGTCTTAGGACCTGTCTTGTCTCCAGAACCAAAAAGATGAGATGAGATGGGACCACATGTGCACGTAATATTTTAGTGTCCTTTTACTTATGCACCACCCACAACCGCACTATTTCCCCCCTTTAGTCCCTTTGATATTTGCTTAATTTTTAATGGGCCAGCCTGCAAGTAGGCAGCCATATTTTTGTTTTACAACCTCAGCCACTTGGTTTAATTGAAAGGCGGGGTGCTTTTCCTTCTTCCAAGACACCAAAATCCTTCCTCCATGGCAAACAATTTGCTTTAGTGCACCGAATAGATGACGAAATCCTGAAAAGTCGGGTTCCACAATAAATTACCTACTTTTAGGCTTCATTTCGGAATTAGCCAAGTGAAATTATGCCATCTTATGGGCGGCTCACTAAAACAAAACTGGTTTTTCTTTTGTTTTGCTATGATTGCTTAAGAAAAATATTAATAAATATGTACAATAAATATATACAAATGATTTATAGAACAATATGTTTATTTTATTCTCTTAATGCAATTTAATTTAGATTTACAATACATTTTTTTGAGTAAATATATTTAATGACAGTCATGAAAATGTTTTCCTAATCTGAAGTAGAAATATCTATTGCTAAATATATTTTATACTTTATTTTTTAACTTAATAAAATTTATTTTAAATTTACTATTCAATTATTTGGATAAATATAATTAAACAAATACTTTTTAACCGTTAATCAAATGTATTTCTTGACCTGACATTTAAATATCCATGGCCAAATTCAATTACATAACTTAAAAAGGCATTAAAATTTATTGTACTTAATAACAAAATCATAAATACGGTTTCCCACCAGCGAGCAACCACAACTTGACTTTAAATTGGATCCGCTCCACATCCATATCCAATTATCTCAACACATCTCAAAAATAAAGCATTCATAAATTAATTAGACATAAGCCAGAGAGTTTTTCCGAGAATTTCTGCAGAGAAACAAATTGATTACCAGCGTGTGTTGCTCAAAAAATTATATAATTAAAGCAAAATTATGCTAATAACCGATGGCACAAGAACACGGGCTTATGAAGGTTGCCTCAGTGGGATTCCCCGCACAAAACGAGTGACCAACTAAGCCGCCTTCATAAATCATAATGATAAATACTTGGCGAATTTTCAAGTGTGTGAGCACAAGTGTCGGAAAAAGGTAGGGAAACGAAGGCATATTTTCTATATCGAAGAGTGAATGCTCTCTCAAATTTTAAACTATTTTTATTATTAAATAATTAAAATAAGAAGACAATAAATATTAAAGAAATTAAATAAAAGGTAAACAAAACCTTAAAAAATATAAAACAAATTGATAATAAAAATTCGAATTAAGACAATAACTTAAAAAAAATTAAAATTAAATAAATAATAAGACAATTAATATCATAGAAATTATATAACAAAAATGAATAACAAAATAATAAAGACAACGCCTTAAAAAAATTATTAAAATAAAAAAAATAATAATAATAAATAAATAATATATAAATATTGACATAAAAAGTAGGATATTCAGACAACAGCTTTGAAGTATAATAAATAAAATAAGAGACAAATATTAGTTTTGCATTGTACCGCCCATCTTAACCCAAGCTTTTGCAGTCATCTATGACTACATTCAGTGTCCCAAGCCAATAAACTTTTGTGGTTTTGGGGAAAAACAAAACACCAAAAAATCCCCGCCATACCCAAGCTAGAAAATCATTAAATAATAAATAAATAAAAAATAAATAGTTTATATGTAAGAATATCTAACAGAATTAGTACCTAAAATCTTTCTGCTTTGGTTTCCCACAGCCGCCAATCATTTTCCGATTCGACTCACCCAATTGCGCAGATCTCTCGCAGAGCGATCGTAAAATCGTTTGACAAATTGAATGACATTTCGCGACACAATCACCGATGACAGCAGAAATGCCACTAATTATGCCAATCAAGGGGCATCTCAAGTGTCGCATGGTAAACTTGATTTTGTAATTACGGGCGAATTACGCGATCGCAAAAGTGGTTTTTCACTTCCATAACTAGTTTTGGGGTCCAGTTTCAAGATACCCCCTTTCGCCCACCCCCTCCAAGTTTATGGAAGATGTCACCATGATGGCTTTATTGGGCGGGCAAATCAAATATATCTATCAGCCAAGAAAGAAGTTTCTTTGTTCGAATTGTGCACAACACAATTGTTGGCTAATTTCGCTTTCAATACGATTTTAATTTTAATTAGCGCGCTCTGGTCGTAAAGCTAACACCTACAATCTACTGTCTACCCATTTTACTGATCTCAGCAGACGACTTCCTTCGATCGCCCTTCACTTTCGCGCGATTATGGCCGTAAAAACAATGATTAAAAGTTTTAATTCCATTTCGTCTTGGACTCTGACACGTTTCGCACTTGGCGAGAAGGTCAGGGTCTGCGAACCGAATTTAACCACCTTAATTTTTTGGCAAGTAATCAAACAAGTAATAAGATCTCTGCCGGCCACAAAGCCCTCGCCGTCGCCTTCGATTGATCGCCGTCGTTTTTGACGTTATATTTGAAAATTTAATTAAGTCGCATTTTAAAAACATCAGCACAACTAAGACTGATTTTCCCTGCATTGGATTTTCTGTGCTTCAGCACACTTTCCACACCCGAAAGGCGGTCACCGCGAATGACAAACGCTCAACAAATTGCGAGCGCCGTTCTACGCGCTTCTCATTGTGTTTACCTGTTTACCTGGCTAATTAAGCCGTGAAGCTGTATGCCTTTCGGCAAATCTCTGGGAATTTACGGAACAAATAAGAGCCGCAGCCACAGCCAATGCGTCTTACATTCATGCTGATCTAACATTGAGTTTTCAACATATATTTGCAATGCCTCAGAAAAGGCTAGAATTTGACAAACAGTCGAGCAACTTGAGTTGAGTTGCGGAATTATGAATGCTAATGTAGGGGCGCAGTCGCCACTTGAAATACTTTCGAAACGGTAAGCCACAAAGGGAAATTCGGTTTTATTTACTATATATTTTTAATTTAATCTATTAGCCAAATAAATAATTTAGAAATTTAGCAAAAAACACAGAATAATCATTTTTCACGCCGAAGTGCTGACAGAAACATCATCAAAAAAGGTCATAATTTTTATAACATCATATATATGTGCCAAAAAAGTCCGGCTATAAGATTAATGTTCTTTTCCACTTATAAATTGGAAATTCCTACTTATGATTTACGGATCAGATCGAAAATCGAAATGGGAGTTGCCCAAGAGCATCTGAACAACATGCAAATGGCGTTTTTGTCGGGCTTTGCAAAATCCTAAACAGCAATGCAATTTGGCAAACGTTATTTAAGAGCTCACCGTGCCTGTCTTATTTAAGTGTCGTATTTTTCTCATAACGATCGCTGGCGACTTAAAAGACTCAAGACGTTTTGTGGCCAAAAGACATGGCAAATAAGTGTGTACTACATGCATGTGTACCTCCAAAGGGGGAGGGGAGGGGGTTTCGAGGCGTAAGGTGTAAGGGGTCCAGCCTCCGTTCGCAGTGTTGTTGCTGTTGGGCCAAACAATTTGTCGCTTTTGTCGCTGGTTCCGCAATTGTTTTATGGCCAAGACGAGACCCCGGGCAAATGTTTGCCATCCTCAAACAAGCGAACTGCACAAATATTTGAAAAGTTCCGGCGGCTACCAGAGAAGAATCAACTATATCAGAGTTGAAACCGAAAGTGTGTGGAACATATACCTAGTACAGAGAAACAATATTAGAAAATAAGCAAAAAAAATTTTTATTTGCAAAAAAAATTTTTTTTGTGATCAATCACATAATTTTGCAAGTACATTTAATTAAATTATTTTGCTTCGAATTTTTAGGTTTTCTTATCAATTAAATTTGTTTAAAAGACTCAAAACTGTTTTTATTTACAAATTTTTTTTGTAGGTTGTAGGTTGTATGTGTAGTTTTTTCTTTCTCTAAAATCAAAAAGAATTGAGGGCTGAGCTCCCATCTGAGATCCACACCCCTGTTAAGTCACCAACAAGTTTGACTCACAAATGCTTAATCAATATCAATAAATGTACACAAGTATATACAGACACTCGTTCAAACTTGATCTATTGTTGGACAACAAAAAAGAAAGAACGAAAACAAATATATATATCTAAGTATATAAACTTAAGATCTAACCATAATTATAAATCTTTTGTCGCTCAACCTGATTTTCGGACAGACTCTGACATTTGTTTTACATAAAGGCCATAAATATATATTTAAAGCTTGTATTTTATTGTGTTCTTCTTTTTTAATTACAGCACTCAAAGCATAAATTTTCATAATTAAACCGACGTAAGGGAAAAACAAATAAAAACTGGACTCCAGACAAGGCAAAGGCATCAAAAGGCTGACTATTTTTTAGACCAAAACAAGTTTGGAGTTGCCGAAGAATCTCCGCCACTTAGGGTGATTCACACTTAATTCGGCCTGAACAGACAGTCAGTTTTGGGCCAAAAACACTGTCCATATAATATAATTCCAAAGATTTTAAAGTTAAAAGTTGAACGTCAAAGGGATCTGTAAAAATAGGTCTGATCAAAACAAAACTCTTCAAAATAACCCGAATAAATTTGTAAAAATAACAAAAGAAATGTTAAGAAACAGGCTAAAAAAGTTATGTTAATTTTACATTTATTTAAATAAAAAGCATTAATTAGGTAACTTTATGGGCAATCATATTTTCATCCCAATCACAATAGATTTTGTGCATAAATTAAATTAGTTTGTGGAAAGTTTCTTAATTTAATAATGTAAACACCATAACAACTTTTAAAGAAGTTTTCTTAATTCTTCTAAATTTATCCTCAGATACACATATAAAATGATCATAAATAAACCTCAATCAAATTTTTTAAAAAGCTGTCCACTCATTAACATAGGTATGCAAATTATGACTATGAATTAATTATATTCACAATTTCAAGTCACTCAAATGGTGCAAATTGATTGCAATTATATGGGTTAACCTTTAGATATCTACAGACATTTGATTTATTATTTTTTGATAATTTTAAAACAATTTATTTAATTGATTTTACTTAAAATAACTAATTATTTAATTAAATTATTGCCATTTAAATAGCGCCACCATAAATTAATTAATTATTTGGTCATTTTTCATACAATTAAGTTATAAGCTCTATTGACAGACCATCTATTTTCATCTTTTTTGACAAAACAAATCAATAAACCAAAATCCGATTTGGCATAAACGAGTTTTGAATGCTTCCACCCAGTTCAATGTTCCATAATTATTCTAGATTTCTGTGAGAGATCAAATGAAGCATTTAAATACCCCTTTTTATTAAGGTTACCATTTAAATACTCCACTTTTGCCGATCTTGGCTGCAGATTTTGCACGTCCATTATGAAAATCAGTAAATTTATTAAGCTAAGCTAATTTCACCAAATGATAGCCATAAAATCAGCCGAACTATCTTTTAAGCGCATAAATTCATCCATAAAATGTAAGCTGAGACTTTATATAAAGGTTGTTTTTGGATAATTCATTCAGCACGGTTGCCAAAGTTGGCGTAACTAATTCCAAACTGGATATATTTAGTTGGCACACTGAATCACTTAAAATGAATTAAAACGATGCCCACTTTTTTTAACTTTATTACTTGACTTTTGCGGGGTATGCAACGAGTCCGTTCTCGTGCCGTAAAAAGCCAAAAGTGGTAGTATTTTGATCGAGCATCGCTTAATAGGCGGCATCAATGCGAGTTTAAGCATCCATCGATTGATTCCCCAAGCCCAATTAGCAGACTCATTGGCAGATCTAAGACTCTTGGCCAAAGACGGCAAACTGGTTGCCGAACCAAGCCGATTATGACACCACCCCAATGAACTTGTCAGGCGCTAATCAATAACTCCACTTAGCGAGCCATCGGAAGGATGGAGTCGTACACAGGCAGAAAATCCGAGTTTAATGGGATTAAACAAAAATTGTATTGCCTCGAAACCATCACCTTAGGTAAAGGTTTTTAAAGGTTTTTTAGTGACGGTTTATATAAAAATATTTGCGTGACATTTTTGGTAATGTTTTTCTCTCTGTGCGCCAGACAAACGACAGTTTAATTGACGATAAGGCCAAGGCGCTCCGAGGTTCTAATCAGGTTGATAGGATCGGCACTTTTGTTATGCTGCCTATGCAAATTCGCAAGCCCACTAAAATGGAATATGGGAAAAAACAGGCAGATGGGCAGACAGAAATTTCGGTTGGAACCAAATCAAGCGGAGATCAAAACAAAATCCCAATTAGCATGGGCCCATAATCTTTTGTGGGTATAAAAACCTGAAACGTCCCTCTTCAGATCAACAGATTCGGTCCAAACATGGTAAGTTTCGGTTCTAAGGGGAACCACCGTGAATATTCCCTTCACTACACCCATCTCACCCTCTAATCCCTATATACTTTCTTTACTCCACTTGCAGAAGTTCTACGTTTTTGCTTTGGCCTTTGTCGGCCTCGTCGCCGCTGACGTCAGTCACCTCAAGTTGGGCCTGTCCGCCGACGGAGGCTATGGACTCTCCGCCTCTTCGTCCTCATCCTCTTCTTTTTCTTCTTCTTCTTCTACCGCGGAAGTAGTGCCAGGCGGTGATTCCAGCTCCTATCAACCCGCTGAATACACTCCTGCTTACCTTAAGCAGTCCTCTTCTGCCGCTGTTGCAGCTGAGGTTGTTCCTGGTGCTGATTCAAGCTCTTACCAACCCGCTGAATACACTCCCGAGCACTTGAAGTCCGCTGAGGTTGTTCCTGGAGGCGACGCTAGTTCCTATCAACCCGCTGAATATACTCCCGCCCATCTCAAGGCTGCTGAAATTGTCCCAGGAGGTGATGCTAGCTCTTATCAACCCGCTGAATACACTCCTGCTTACCTTAAGCAGTCCTCCTCTGCCGCTGTTGCTGCTGAAGTGGTACCTGGTGGAGATTCGAGCTCATATCAACCCGCTGTCTACACTCCTGCCTATCTGAAGCAGTCCTCTTCTGCCGCTGTTGCTGCTGAAGTTGTTCCTGGCGCTGAATCAAGCTCTTACCAACCCGCTGAATACACTCCCGAGCACTTGAAGGCTGCTGAGGTTGTTCCTGGAGGCGACGCTAGTTCCTATCAACCTGCTGAATATACTCCCGCCCATCTCAAGGCTGCTGAAATCATCCCTGGAGGTGATGCTAGCTCTTATCAACCCGCTGAATACACTCCTGCTTACCTTAAGCAGTCCTCCTCTGCCGCTGTTGCTGATGAAATCATCCCAGGAGGTTATTCCAGCTCCTATCAACCCGCTGAATACACTCCTGCTTACCTTAAGCAGTCCTCTTCTGCCGCTGTTGCAGCTGAAGTGGTACCTGGCGGAGATTCGAGCTCCTATCAACCCGCTGAATACACTCCCGTTCATCTTAAGGCTTCTGTTCCAGCTGCGATTGGAGCCAATACCTATGCCCCAGTTCCTGCTGCTATTGGCGCTGATAGCTACACCCCTGAGAAGTTTATTCCCCAGGCTGATCGAGAGGCGCACTACAAGTACGTCCAGGAGCAGCAGGAACAAGAGGCAGTCGTCCCCGGAGGAGATTCAAGCTCTTACCAGCCCGCCCATTTGATCGCCGCCTATGTCAAGGGACAGGCCCCCACCGTCATTGGAGCCAACACCATCACACCTGCCCATCTGTACGAGGAGCCCGCCTCGAATGGCATCGAGGAGTTTAATCCCGAGACCCATGTGGTCGTGGCCATTGGTGCAGACACCATTACTCCTGCCCACCTGCAGGTCGGTCAGGATACCCAGTACGCCTCCAACGGAGGTTATGTCTACTAAGTTTAGCTACTAAGAGCCCCAGAGTCTATTTACTTTAAATATATATGTATTTTTTTAAACGTGGTATCTACTATTATTTGTATTATTCTTGGGAATATCTAAGCATTTATAAGCTTTCAAAACCCGTTATTTTTATGTCAAAGGGTCCTCAACTACAGTTTCCTGATAACTGTTTCGAAATACCTGCTTTGGGGTCATCATTTCCCGCATCTCAGCTACCTAATTTGTGGTTCTCGGAATGGTCTTGTTGAATTTAAGTTCAAGTTTCCCCTTTCCCCAGCTGCAGTCCATTAACTCTTAAGCTTGCATCAACTTGTCGTCATGCTTGGCGTTGCCGGCCTTTTCAGTCTTGATTTACGGCCACACTGAAAGATAATTCAGCATACGAAGGTAATTCAGCATGTGAAATCCGCATATGTATGATCATATCATATAAAAATGATGATGATGATGATCTATAAAGTATTTATGCTGTATACTTACAAAGTTGCTGATGGTTTTTGCTTAGGAATGATTAATTCAGCAGCTAGAAGTTTACCGTTTCGAAGTACCAGAATTTATTGTTATTATTGCGTTGAAATGTGGATATATGATTTTTGTCGGTGCACGAGTCGTGCGTTAATGATCGCTGCATTTCATTTCAAGTTCAGGGTTGCCCCCTGGCAGACGCAAGATGTGGATGTGGCATGGCATCGGGAGTAAAAGTTGTTGCTTATTATGTAAAGACCGCTCGGGAACTCGTAACTCTACGTCGGCTCGGTTCTCAAGGCCGTCTTCTGCCGGCTTCTCAGATGGCTTTAAGTATTCATGGCTTTTTAGAAAGTGCGAGTGGTGGATCTGTTTCCGAACACACGACATTCTGTGGGGGCCATCAATCTAGACGAGTGTCTCGGACGAGGCCAGAGATCTGAGAAATGGAAATGGATCTTTTTCTGGCGATGCGGCCCATTTCTGCGGTTAACTTTACCGCAATGTGGCTAAAACGAGAAAAGGTTGCGCTGTCCATAATGTGTTAAATTGAATGTTAATTAGTGGAACCCCCAGTCGTCAGTCGTCTTTAGTCTTTCTTCCCCTCGGGAAGCTTGATGGAAGACCCCACGAAAAAGGTGTCCCAAAGTAGTTCACCCGCCGACGAAAACGAAAACCCGTTGCGTCGATGGAAAAATAATATGGGTATAAATATAAGTATTGTAAATGAGACAAACCCGTTTTGCGTGTGCGATTTCGTTTGGTTTTATGTTAAATTTAATTTTTATGTCATTTTCCGTTTGCTAGCCTTGCTTTATATATTTTTTTTACCCCCGCCCCGATTAGTGTTGCCACTTTGGCCATTTTATTGCCAAATGCCATTAAAACAATGTGGGTGGTTGGAGTGTCAATTATTAATTAATTATTTTTGCAATCTCCAAAATATGGTTATTATGATTTTAACTAACTTTTGTGCCACATGCATATATTTAAAACGCTGAAAAATTGTGTCATATTTTTGGGGGAAAAGGTCAAAAGAGCCATTACTTCATTGACTTTGCAATTATTAACCGTAAAATCATTTTTACTTTAAATAATTTTTATTATGTTATTTTGAAGCTAAAATTATTATTTTACCATTTTAACCTTTGCACACTATATATGTCAATATTAGAGACTTCTCGATTGACTAATTCATTTATTAATATTTAAATGTTTCCCCTAGAAATACACAAAATTACATTTTATATTCCTTTTTATTATAAATGATAATTTTTTGTATTTAAAAAAATTTGTTAAATGGAATAGAATGTAAAGAAATTGTATGCCAAAAAATTTCACTAAAACTTATTTGATATTTTTTTATTATATATATTTTTTGTACGTTTAACACTTAAATTTATTATTCCTTCTAATTACAAAACTATTATTCGTTTTTATACTTATACTTTTGTGTATATATTTTTTTCTTTTTAATATATTACTTTACAATTTTTTTTAAATATTTAAATACACCAAAATAAATTTCATATTCATTCTAATTATATAATTCTATAATTTGTTTTTTATTGAAAAACATTTTTCCTATTTTGTGGAATTTAAAAATGTGGGTTTTCCTATTGTTTTTCCTTTTTACAAATAATTGAGATATTTTCTAACATTTTTCTAGTTTTGTAAGAATTTAAAAATTGTGGTTTACAAACAAGTTAGCTGTGATATTGTGTCTAAACTTCAGGCACCTCTGGAACCACGCCCGCTGCTGTTTGTCTTGAATTTATGATGGCGACTTCTTCTTCTTGGACCGCCGGTGGCTTCAGCCTCCTCCTTGCCGCCTTACCGTCTTACCGCCTTCACCATCTGCCGCTGCGGCTGAAGCTGAGCCCGCTCGAAAACCGGGGCTTTTCTTCGGACCGGCCGGCCGCTATAAATTGAAAGCCCGCTCTAGGGACCGGCATCAGTCGCAGCCTCCAGCTCATCCAGCACAGTCGCTTCAAAAACCCACTTCCAATCAACATGGTCAGTGAAGGATTATATAACTGAAAAAGAAGAAATATATAAAACAAAGCCTAAAATATTATTTGAATTTTTTGTTTGTGTCCTACAATGTGCTAATGTGAAACGTGTGCTATATCCTACTTGCAGAAATTCCTCGTTGCCTTCGCCCTGTTCGCCTGCGTGGCCGCCGATGTGAGCCACCTGAGCAACGAGTACCTGCCGCCCCTCCAGAACTCGTACGCCGCCCCCTCGGTGAGCTACTCCGCCCCTGCCGTCCAGCAGACCTACTCGGCCCCTGCCATCCAGCAGAGCTACTCGGCCCCCAGCAGCGAGTACCTGCCGCCCGTGCAGACCTACTCCGCTCCTGCCGTCCAGAGGACCTACTCCGCCCCGGCCGTCCAGAGGACCTACTCCGCCCCCTCGGTCAGCTACTCCGCTCCTGCTCCCCAGGTCAGCTACTCGGCTCCCTCTGTGAGCTACTCGGCTCCCTCGGTCAGCTACTCCGCCCCTGCTGTCCAGCAGTCGTACGCCGCTCCCTCGGTGAGCTACTCCGCTCCCTCGGTCAGCTACTCCGCCCCTGCTGTCCAGCAGACCTACGCCGCCCCCTCGGTGAGCTACTCCGCCCCTGCTGTCCAGCAGTCGTACGCCGCTCCCGCTGTCAGCTACGCCGCCCCCTCGGTGAGCTACTCCGCTCCTGCCTCCGTGGATGTGGGCACCCAGTACGCCTCCAACGGCGGCTATGTCTACAGGAAGTAAGCGACTAGAAATCGAAATCAGAGGCCTGCTGAACTGAATACGAAACAGTGTAAATACCTACATACTGCCCCCAAAATTCACCATCAATGCTTTTTTTTTGTATTGTAAACTTTGTTAACAACGAAAATTAAAAGAGAAAAACAATAATCCAAAGAAATATGTTTTTGAAATGGTGGTCGGGAATTAACCAATTAACTAATTTTTACCAATTTTCCCATTTGTTGCTAAGGGCATCATAATATTTAGCAAAATATTTTTAAAGTTAAAAATTTCTAAAAATGTTAATTAAATAAATGATCACCTCAGGGTTAGTACCTTCTGTGTACTTATAATTCCCAACTAGTTCTAGCTACATATTTACGACCTAGGTGCTGTGGTAGCCGATAAATCAGTTGACCGGCAGTTGGTGTGGGTGCTGGATGTGAAGTGGCTACAGGTGATTCTAGATTGGGATCTCATCTCCATGGAACGGGACTCCAAGATGCAGTGCATCGAGATTATCTCCAGGTATGTCCCTTTCTAGCTATTTATATATTGAATTAAATATTTAAAAAAAAAATGTTAAATTAAGGAAATTTCCAATGGGGGGTCGAATCGATAATGATTATTTTTTTAGACAAAAATATTTTTTTTTTCGATTTTTCAGTCGTAATTTGAACAAATCAAGGCCGACAGCCGAAAATCACACGGAAAGTGTCATGGATTTAAAAATTAATTTGTTGTCTGTTCAAAACAGTATGTATTTTTGGTGTAGGACCATTTTTGCCAAAGTTAGAACAAAAAACGAAAAGAAAAAATTCAATTTTTTACCAAAAAACCCAGAACCCAATTTTGCACAAAAAAATATTTCGTTTTTGAACCAAAACAAAGGAAATATTGATCCAAATATGGATTGTTTTACCTTTCTGAACTCGTTATAAAATTTCCAATCGATTGTCATTAAAACCTGGGCATTTTATTTTTTTGCCATTTTTCGCAAAAAATCATGATGTTACCCTTTATAAAAAAAAAGGAAAATTGGCGAAAATTTTATTTTTTCAAAATCACACGGAAAGTGTCATAGGTTTAATTATTATTTTGTTGTCTGTTCAAAACAGTATGTATTTTTGGTGTAGGACCATTTTTGGCCAAGTTAGAGCAAATAACGAAAAGAAAAAATTCAATTTTTTACCAAAAAACCCAGAACCCAATTTTGCACAAAAAAATATTTCGTTTTTGAACCAAAACAAAGGATATATTGATCCAAATATGGATTGTTTTACCTTTCTGAACTCGTTATAAAATTTCCAATCGATTGTCATTAAAACCTGGGCATTTTATTTTTTTGCCATTTTTCGCAAAAAATCATGATGTTACCCTTTATAAAAAAAAGGAAAATTGGCGAAAATTTTATTTTTTCAAAATCACACGGAAAGTGTCATAGGTTTAATTATTATTTTGTTATCTGTTCAAAACAGTATTTATTTTTGGTGTAAAACCATTTTTGGCCAAGTTACAGCAAAAAAAAATTAAAAAATTCATATTTTTGCCTAGAACCCAAATTCCAATTTTCCACAAAAAAAAATAATAAAAGATAGAGTGTTTAGAACAGCTATAATAATATTCTCGTTTTGATTTTGTTTTGTTACCTAGTGTTATGTAACTGGGTTTTTTTACATTTACGATTCTGGAAAAAAACTCTAAAAGAAATGCAAATATCGTATACTGAATAGAATTTTTATTTTTTAAGGAGCACCTGACTTAGTCACAGCCGAAATAAACCTTAAATCATTGTCTAAAATAGCTCTTAGTTCTTGGACTTGTTTAAACTAAAACCAGTAAAACAAGAACATATTTTTCTAGTGGCATTAATGACTAATGTATACATTTTCGAGTGTTCTATCAAGCTCATAATTTTCCATCTGCCATTCAGCTAATTCATATTTTTAAACTGAGCGAATTCAGCAGTGTTCTAGACGAATACTACCAACACTGAAATTTGTTGTTATCTTTAGCTCAATAAGAAATGTAACGTAAAGCTTTGATTAGCCCATTGTGCTTTCTCTTAGAGCTTTGATTAAACTTGGAAGTTGGTACTAACTTACTTCGCAGCTTTTCAGCTAATTTTAAATAAAGCTTTAATTAAACAAAGCTTATAAGCTTATGTGATTCAATCTGACTTATTCAACACTGGGAGGATTATTAATATTCTAAAACCCACGTGTTATGTCAAATTTCTTGAAAAAACATATACGTTAAAATATATTTGTGTGTTTTTAATAATACGCATTTAAGTTAGGTTTTTACAAATAAAGGCATTTCTTCGGTGCTTCTCTTGTGCTTAATCAACACTGGCAAATGCTTTAAAGTTGTCATTTGTTTTCGAGTAAGAGTTCCTGGGTTCAACATTTATGAACCTGTAACCTGTAAATATTTGTATTTTGTGCTTATTTCTTTCGCACCTTTTCAATGCTAAATTTGGCACTCCAATATCGGTGTTTTGTTTTTATTTATGTAAAATCCGGGCGCCAAATTAATTTTTATAGTTCAATTTTGGCACTTCCCCTCGCACCCTCGCACCTTCGATCCACAGATCGGTGACTATTTATGGAACCTTTTGTGCTGTGATGCAAAGTCAATTTCCGTTCGTCGAATGGGAAAGTGAAATGAGCCGGCCGCGATTTATATAATCAGTTGACTTATAAGTGCGGATTTCGGGGCCCGTGGCCACATAGTTACCGTGGAAGCCGTGGAAGCTCCCAGAGATAAAGCCGGACCGCCACCTCGAGATGATGCAGCTATGGGCTTTTGTGGTCCTACTTCTGCCCCTAGCAAACGGGGATGTGAGTCACCTGCCCAAGGACTACATACCGCCCAGTGCGGCGGAACAGACGGATGAGGCCAAGGAGATCCAAAGGGACCCCTCTGGTTTCTATCCCACGAATGGCCTGCCCCTGCCGCCTGGCTACGCCATTCCCACGGGCAGTAATGTTCCACCACCGCCCATCCAGCCGCCCAACTTCCCCCTGCCCATCTACCCGCCATTCTTTGGCTTCGGGGGCGCTGCTCCTGGTGAAGGAGTGGGTCCAGGAGTCGGAGCAGCAGGAGGAGGACCTTTCCCAGGCAGCCCACCGAATGCCGCTTTCCAACTGCCTCCAGGTGGCGCTTTTCCTGGAGGTTCTTTCGGTCCTCAGGCAGGCTTTCCACCACAGGGATCAGGCTTTCCACCACAGGGAGCAGGTTTTTCACCACAGGGAGCAGGCTTTTCACCACAGGAAGCAGGCTTTCCACCACAGGAAGCAGGCTTTCCACAGCAGGGAGCAGGATTTCCACCACAGGGAGCAGGATTTTCACCACAGGGAGCAGGATTTCCACCACAGGGAGCAGGCTTTCCATCGCAGGGAGCAGGATTTCCACAACAGGGAGCAGGCTTCCAGCCTGGACCTTTTCCACCCCAAGGAGTACCCGGAAATGGCTTCCCCGGAGGACCCTTCCCACCGGAGTTCCTCACCAACCAGGGACTTCCGCTGACCAATGGCCAGGGCCCACCGTTCCAGGGATTTAATGTGCCGCCGGGCTTCGGTGGACCCGCGGTGCCCGGAAACCAGAATCCCTATCAGCAATTCGGACCCGGCTTCGGGGGACCCGCTCCGCCGGGCTACTCCGACGAGGAGCATCCGGTGAGGCAGGAGGAGCCCCGAAAGGAGGATCCCCATCCTCAACCGTTGGCCGATGATCCCAAGAGCGTGGCGGATACCGTCTATGCTCCGAATGGCGGCTATATCTACAAGAGGGCCAAGTAATCCCAAAGGGGTTTTATAGCCCTATGAGAGGTGCATCAACAACATGTTCATTATAAATTATCATCCATTTTTTGTCTTGTATTTTTCCGCTGGTGTTTTTATTTATTTATTTGTTTTGTGGCCATAAAAACCGACGACCGGCAGACAGACAAAACGTTTGTCTTTATGCTAATCGAAGACTTTGCCAAAAAGTCTGACTGATAACCATAAACGAGACAATCTATCGCCGTGATTGATACACATACACGCATGATTTAAGTTTTGTGTTTTATGCATATCCCAAAGCGGCCAGACATCTGTTCCATAAATTATGATGTCTTCAAGAGACTCAAAGATTAATAAAACCTGATGATTGGGTTGGGCGTGGACCAAAAGCTTAGTCCTAGGATAATTATGCACACCTTATTTACGATCTACAGCTTGCATCCCTAAAGGTTTATTGAACTTTCGACATTTGATGGGTCTCGAGTGCAAATTAGGAAAGAATTAATCGATCGTTAGATCGTGTATAATTATAGAGATTCAACAAAATTATACAGCAAGGCAAAAGAAAAAAAAAAGAAACTAATACTTAAATTCATTCTGAAACTGAAATAAAAATAATACAAAATCAAATATTAAAATCAAAAATATAAATTGATAGTAAGAGGAAATACTTACTAAATATATATTTTATTTTTCAATATCTAACTTTTTTTTTTAAAAATAAAACCAAATCGAAAAGATTGTATTGTGTTAAAACCTTGTAATCATTTTGTATCCCCAAAAGAACCCACAATTTAGTAATCAATTAATCAACTGGCTTTCAACACAGGTTCATTACAAATTGACGTCATAGAATGGCTTAGAAAAAGAAGTTGAAACCGAAAAGATGACCTCTTAAAGGGCGAACATAATCGACTTGAGTTAATGATATCTGTAAAGTCTGCAAAATTCTAAGAACTGTCTCGTTTATTTTTAGATTCTCGGTTTTTTTGGTTTGGCCAAACTAGTTTCTGACGTCAAAGAGTTTCCCTTGCAGAACATCAATTAATTCTTATTTTCTAACATGGGAATTAAAAAGGGGGATTTTTCCATCGCTTAAATCCAGACTTATTCAATTCCCATGCTTGGGCATTCATTTCAAAAGACATTCAGAAAATATAACTTGAGCCAGCTCGAATTGATTTCTATTCATCTTTTTTTTATGTCTTCACTGAATTATTTATATTTGGCTTTTGGCTGTGTTTTTGTTGCTTGGGATTCGGTAAACACATTTAAAAGCTTTTATGCCATCTTTTTTATGTGTGTTTGAAAGACTGTTGGCAAAAAGAAGAAAATTACTTTTGCTCTTTTGTCCGGGAACGAAGGTGGGCGATCTTTTGTCAGCTTTTTTTGTCATGGTCTTACATCAGTGGGGGAATTAATTGTTTCAAGGGTCGCCCACTAAGGTGATAATTGTTTTTAATAATTATTAACCTATTTTAGCTTTAAAATCGCTTCTAAAAATATATTTTAAACATATAAACAAAAATAAAACTAATTACAGCTAATGGAACAAATATTTACCGAGGTCCCTTAGGAAGATACGGTTTCCTAGAGAAAACCTACACTTTAGTAGGGATATTTGGTAAAACTTTTAACTTTGTAGCTTTACTGGTTTAGCCACTGCATTCAACCTTCAAATTTTAGGAATGGCTTTTTATAGGTATATAGATAGAAGATATACAATAGTTCTAAGCAAAATATTAAAGAACTTCTTATTATTATAAATATTTTAATATAGCTAATATCTCGAGTTCCATATAGCGTTTTAGCTGCTTTTAACCTTTAGCCATTTTTTGTTTTCTATGCAAAGCGAGCTGAACTTTCGGATGTTACCCCCGTTGGCATATCCAATTCAATTCAGCCAGCCGCTTGGTGCAATTTTCGCCGAAACCCCACTTGAATATTCATCGCCGAGCTATAGCCACTCGGATATAGAGGTTGTTCGCACAGCAATTAGTCATAATTAAGCCAACACTGTGCCCGCGGTTGTCGGGGGCCCTCAACTTGACATTTTCTTTTGTGGACCTGAACCTTGTTTTCAATTTGTCACTTTTCTGGGCTTTATTTCTTTTTTTTTGAGGCGCGTGCGACATTATCACAGATGCAGAAGTTCGCATTCAAATGTGGCCTCCGAAGATCCGCATTATCCGGCATTATTATTTGGTATTTTTTATGCCTCGCCTGTAAGACCATATAATATGCTTATCATAATCGCCGCGACACACGCCTACGTGATAATTTAATAGCATATCCAAATCCATATGGAGATCCCTCGGCATCGAACAATCGGTGGCCACTGATTACCAATAACTTATGGCCCATTGAAAACGTCCGAAGGTTGGACACATGTCTGCCACCGAGTGAGATCTCGGCGGAGTGGTTGGGAAACCATCGGCCTGGTGGGCCCATAACCGATTAACATCTCGTCATAAATTTCAGCCCGAGGGCTAAGACAATGGACGAAAGTGCAAGCTCTTTGGGAGAATCACAGCTTCTATTTGGACAAGAAAAATCCAATAAATTAAATTTCTTAATGCTTGTTAAATTATGCTGAAGTAAGAAAACTTCCCATAAATTTACTATATGCAAATGCTGAGCAACCAAATATTAATCATTTAATTCAAAACAATTATATTTTCCATGCAAACCCAAAAATCTGTTGTAAAATGTATTATTTTTCTAAGCTTTTTGTATATTTATATTTTTAAAAATTTTTAAATAGTTAAGAAACTTTGTATGATTGTAAAACATTTTTTTTAAGATCTTAAGGGCCGCTTTATGATTTCCCAAACAATTTCAAGATTTTAACCCTACTTTAAATTTAACAAAAAGAGGAGAACCACAAATATTTCTTGTTTTAAAAGTAAAGGAGGGAATTTTAATGAAACAATTTTTTTTTTAATAAATAAATTGATATATTATATTAACTCTAATGCAAAAATCTTACCAGCTAATGCAGCTTATATCAACTATTGAAAACACAAGTCAATGCACTCAAGTTGAAGAGCCTCAAGTGTCAATTGGCCAAATGGACACAATCCATGTCAACTGGCGTTTGATAAATATTTGAACAATTTGAACACACTTTGTTTTCGACTTGGATGCACTGAAAGAAAGAAGTAATTGAAAGATCTACATTAAATCTAAACGTTGTAACTATAAGTTGTATCTCTTAATTTGATCAAATTTGTGTGGCCTTTTATGGCCTTTCATTTTGATATTTATATAATTTTCGTGTGGAATTTCCAGGCTGAGAGTCCTCAGAAAAAAAGCAAAAAACCAAAGGCACATTAAATTTTAATGTGTAACCCATAGCCAGCCGTTTGGTGGGCTGTTTGTTATCAAACGGAGTCTTTCGGTGAGTCGTGCTTTTGGCCATTCAATAATCCGCACCGAAATGAGATGTGTTTTGCATGATTTTTTCATTGTTGGCCATCTGCATTAGCATTCCCCCCGCTTTTGGCCATCTGGCATCTGGCATCGCACCAATTAAGGGGAGAGCTGCCAACTATAAATGCAGATGGTGGCTCCAAGATGGTCATCAGTTAATCGGTTGCGTTCGCTCGGTGCACCTCTAGCTGCCTCCTTTGATTTTTGTGTTTGTGCGGTGACCCCAGTGAAGATGGTAAGTGGCCATCTCAATAGCCCAGCTTTTTGTTCAAGTGATGTGTGATACATATGTGATTTGTGATTTGTTTTTTGTTCCCAGAAACCCTTCGCCCTTATCGTTCTGGCTGCCCTCAGCCTGTTGTCCGCCGTCCATGGACGTCCGGCTGCCAGCGGCTATCTGCCACCCCTTCCGGTGAAGCAGGTGGCGTCCGCTGCTCCCAGCTTCCAGCAGCTCATCCAGTCGCAGATCCAAACCCAGCTGCCCCACATCCAGACGCACGTGGAGTCCATCCAGGCCTCCATTCCCCTGGGCAGCTTCACCATCCATCAGAGTGCTCCTGCTCCTGTTTCGATCCCTGCTCCTGCTGCTGTTCCAGTTTCAATCCCTGCTCCTGCTCCTGTCCCAGTTTCAATCCCTGCTCCTGCCCCTGCCCCCGTGGAGCAACCCCTGCCAGCTCCGCAGGTGATCTACGAACCACCCAAGCCCATTGTGGCCACCCAGACGGCGTTGAGGAACGCCTATCTGCCACCCACTCCAGCGGTCCAACAGCAGTTTGTGCCCGCTCCTCAGCCCGTGGTCGAGACCGTTGCGCCACAGCAGGAGACCATCACCACCACTTACTCGGCTCCTGCTCCTGCTCCTGCTCCTGCTCCTGCACCCGCTCCTGCTCCAGTTCCAATTGCAGTACCAGTTCCAGTTCCGGTTCCAGCTGTCCATGAACAGCATCAGGTGATCCAGCAGACTTACTCGGCTCCAGCTCCAGCTCCTGTGGCTCAGGAACAATTCTACAGTGCTCCTGCTCCTGCTCCAGTCGCTCAGCAGACTTATTCTGCTCCTGCTCCTGCTCCTGCTCCTGCTCTTGCACCTGCACCCGCTCCAGTTGTCCAGGAACAATTCTACAGTGCTCCTGCTCCAGTGGTCCAACAGACTTATTCTGCTCCTGCTCCAGTTGTTCAGCAGACTTACTCAGCTCCTGCTCCTGCACCTGCTCCCGTTCCAGTGGTTCAGCAACAATTCTACAGTGCACCAGCTCCTGCTCCAGTCGCTCAACAGACTTATTCTGCTCCTGCACCTGCACCTGCTCCAGTTGTTCAAGAACAATTCTACAGTGCTCCTGCTCCTGCTCCTGCTCCAGTTGTTCAGCAAACTTATTCTGCTCCTGCTCCAGCTCCAGTGGCTCAGGAACAATTCTACAGTGCTCCTGCTCCAGTGGTCCAACAGACTTATTCTGCCCCTGCTCCTGCTCCAGTTGTTCAGCAGACTTACTCAGCTCCAGCTCCTGCTCCAGTGGTCCAGCAGACTTACTCTGCTCCTGCTCCTGCTCCTGCACCTGCTCCCGCTCCAGTGGTTCAAGAACAATTCTACAGTGCACCAGCTCCCGCTCCAGTTGCTCAGCAGTCCTACTCTTACCCAGCTCCAGTGGTTCAGCAGGCTCCAGTGGTTCAGCAAACCTATAGCGCTCCAGCTCCGGTAGTTCAGGAAGTAGTACAGCAGGCTCCAGTGGTTCATCAGACCTACAGCGCTCCGGCTCCAGTGGTTCAGGAAGTAGTACAGCAGGCTCCAGTGCTTCAGCAAACCTATAGCGCTCCAGCTCCGGTAGTTCAGGAAGTAGTTCAGCAGGCTCCAGTGGTTCATCAGACCTACAGTGCTCCAGCTCCAGTGGTTCAGGAAGTAGTACAGCAGGCTCCAGTGGTTCATCAGACCTACACTGCTCCGGCCCCAGTGGTTCAGGAAGTGGCTAAGCCAGCTGCAGTGGTTCAACAGACCTACAGTGCTCCAGCTCCAGTGGTTCATCAGACCTACAGCGCTCCGGCTCCAGTGGTTCAGGAGGTCGTTCAGCAGGCACCTGTAATCCAGCAGGCTCCTGTGGTCCAGGAAGTGGTTCATCAGGCGCCAGTGGCCCAGCAGACCTACTCGGCTCCCGCTCCCGCTCCCGCTCCAGTGCAGCTGCAGCAATCCTTTGTGCCAGCACCACCTGCCCCCATCCAACAGGTCCAGCAGCCATCCCAACCCATTGTACAGTACTCCCCACCGGCGGTGCAACAGCAGGTGACCTACGCCCAGCCCGCTCCCGCTCCTGCTCCGATTTCAGTTCAAGTTCCAGTTCAGAAGACTGAGATCGGAACCCATTACGCCGCCAACGGTGGATACCTGTACAAGTAGGATGCTTGTGAACGGACCCCAGCGGAGGTCCGAACTCGCATCGAGTTGGGGATCGAACTTTAATCGCTGATCGGTTCATCTGAACTTAGTGTTACGTAGCCAATTTCTAGCACATTTTTTGATCGTTATACAATTTTTGATGTTACGTTTTTGTTAATCAATAAACTGTTTTTGTTATATAAAAAAAAGAAATATTCGAATATTTTATTGATAAGGAAGTGGTGAAGCAATCGAACGGCAGTGGGTATAATAAATTCATTCCATTTTAGCTGACATATTTAGTTGATTACCTAATGGGATTTGCATTTGTGTTCCATTTAAATTTCCTTTTAATATATGTAAGTATTTCGCTTCATTTTTAGTTAAGTTATTACAAGTGATATCCAAAACATGGTTAATAAATCCCAAAAATATCCATGGCAATTCCTGAAATTCCAGTACCTATCGTGAAACTCCATCTTCTAATGTGCGACTTGAGTTATGGCAATTTCACAAAACGGTAAGCGGCCAAATTATAAATCACCTCAAAGCGGTTTTTTGTTATAATAAATTCCAAGGTAGATACATTATCATCTAATAGCCAAATTGAAGTTCTAAGCTGCTGATATTTATTGATGTTTCTGTGGGGAATAAATTAAGAGTGATTACTGGGAGTCTACTGAACTCCAGCGAGAGTGTCACAAGGAGATTAATTACTTTTGGGTGGGAATGGCCCATAGAAGCCGAAAAATATATAAGGTAAGGTACAAAGTAAGGGTTATAAACTGCACTATGGGATATATAAGATATGAAATCTCAAGGATGGGGTCCCAGGTTTCCCGACATGTAAGCCATTGTTTTCCAGGTAAATCCCCACCAATGATTAATGGCCCAACTGTTCAGAACTCGGTTCGTATTGCTCTTCTTCGAGGGCTTTTGTCTGTAGACCGTAGCTTTCTGATTCCGCCTTGATGGATGAGTAAGTGACGGAACCAAGCGACTTATGAATGGAGTTCAATAACGAGTTTCGTACAGCCCGTGTTTGCAATTTCTCATGTATACCATTTCTACCCCTTTATCAACATCATCATCTCCCATCTCCGATCTCCAATTCGCGAACAAAATTGGATTCAGATTGAGAATCAAAATAAGAAACGGAGAAAAGTCGGAATATTATGGGCGATTAATGAGCTCCGCTGGACGAAATGATTCGTTATTATGGCTCTTTTATTTTCGAATAGACGATATAGTTTGTGTGGCGTTGCTTTCGGTGTGCGTTTGTTCTGGTTTTCGTAGCGCCTTTTGACATTCGTGTATCAAGTTGGCCAGACATTTTCGGCGACTATAAATAGGCGGCTTGGTGGTGGAGAAGGTACTAGTGTTCTCACAACTTCGGTCCCAGCAACATGGTGAGCTCTCCAGAGATCCTGTTCGAAATGGGAATACCTCTAGAGCCGAGTTTCATCTAATACTAATATTTAATATTTCTATTGCTTCCAGAAATTCTTCGCCATCCTCTCGCTCGCCCTCCTGGCTGTGGCCTCGGCCGATGTCAGCCACCTGACCACCAACACCTACCTGCCCCCCCACTCGGCTGCCGCCTCCAGCAGCTACGAGTCCTACGAGGCCCCCGCCGCCGTCGCCGCCTCCACCTACGAGAGCGAGTCCTACTCTGCCCCTGCCGCCTCCTTCACTAGCGAGTCCTACGCCGCTCCCGCCGAGACCGCCTCCTACGCCGCCGAGGGAGCCGCCGAGGAGACCTACGAGCAGCCCGCCGCCACCTACGTCGCCCCAGTGGTGACCAAGTCGTACGCCGCTCCCGCTGCCGCCTCCTACTCCTCCTACTCGGCCCCAGCTGTGGTCAAGACCTACTCCGCCCCAGCTGTGTCCACCTACTCCGCTCCTGCTGTGGTTAAGACCTACACCGCTCCCGTGGTGACCAAGGCCTACACTGCTCCCGCTGTTGTGAAGACCTACTCCGCCCCGGCTGTGTCCAGCTACACCCAGGCCTACACCGCCCCTGCCGTGGTCAAGAGCTACTCGGCCCCGGCTGTCTCCAGCTACTCTGCTCCTGCTGTGACCACCTATGCCGCCAAGACCTACACCGCTCCCGCTGTGGTCAAGAGCTACACCGCTCCTGCTGTTGTGAAGACCTACTCCGCCCCAGCTGTGTCCACCTACACTGCTCCTGCTGTGACCAAGACCTACACCGCTCCCGCTGTGGTGAAGACCTACTCCGCCCCAGCTGTGTCCACCTACACTGCTCCTGCTGTGTCCACTTACTCCGCCCCAGCTGTGGTGAAGACCTACTCCGCCCCAGCTGTGTCCACCTACTCCGCCCCAGCTGTGTCCACCTACACTGCTCCTGCTGTGTCCACCTACTCCGCCCCAGCTGTGGTGAAGACCTACTCCGCCCCGGCTGTGTCCAGCTACTCCGGATCCTCGGGCACCGTCTACGGCTCCAACGGTGGATACGTCTACTAAAGACTGCGTCCCGAAACGAAAGTGATCAAGCGACGAAACCTTTTTTTTTTTCTTACAATAAATCGAATGTAATGTGCTAAAACAGAGGAGGCTTTTCATTTAGATCGGCGGCTTGGAAAGGAAATAGACAGAAACATAGATGATCTAATCTATAGATAGATATAAGCAATATTATAAATAATTCGTAATACCTGGAAACTTGTGGTTGAATATTAAGTAGGCATTAGTTTTATTTTCATAACTTAATGCATTAGTCATAATGGTTCGGTTCGAAGCTTTTGAAACAGAATAGATCTTATTTTGTTGTTTTTATTTATTTTAATAGATATGTATGTTCCCGACTAATCCTGGTTGCTTGAGATAGAAATTAAGAATTCTTCTGGTTTGGCCAGTTCTAAGATGCTACTCATGCGGGGATGCCCCAAGTGACTACTCGATTTAGCATATAAACATCCGGGAATGAACAAAGATACATCTTTTGTTCTCTAACGACAAAAGCCTGGCTTATAGATATTATATATTAGATAGATATTCTGTTTTGGAGAACTCAAATTAATTTTTTAACTTAGTTGTTATATTTATTTCCTTTAAAACAGAGGATTAAGGTCAAAATTCGAGTGTTACAATTTCATTTTAGTCACTCTTTTTTATTACATTTTAAAAACACATTAAATGAACATTTTTTATCTATAAACTAAACAATTTTGGGTGATCACAGTTAATAGCACAGCTTCCAGTAAACTGGTATCGAAGAAACGCTATCCGAAATCCTATAAAAGTGTCATAAACTCGCAACATCACAGTCAATCAATCCGAAAGACCAACTCTCCAAGTCTTCCACCAAACAAGCCCACGAAAATGTGCTAGAAAAATGTTATACAAATCTAGAACCATTGCGATAATGAGTTGGACGGAACAAATCAAGAAGCCATAAAATACGAATATCGAGCAACATGATAAATAAATGCGTCTAGCAAACATTTATTTGCCATTAAAAGCGGAGCTTATTAATTATACGGATCCAATCCGAAATCCGAACTGGCGACGTGAATTTATGTCTGTCGTCAGGCGAGTCCCACTCTATACGGATATATATGCCCCTGCCCATATGGCGAATTGTATGTCCGAATCTGAATCCGAATCCGAGTCCGAATTTGCATTTTCTGGTTGCCTTTTCCACTGCCTCGGTCGTTTCTCTTGTGAATGGACCAAAGTGGCGTGTGTGCATTATATACACGCCCGATATTTGTATACCCATACCCACTTATATATACATATATAAGCTTGGTTCGAGTGCGAAATCGAAATCGGGTTAATGTCCAAAAACTTGTTATGCAGAAAGCGAAAAAAAGAAAGAAAAAAACAGTATCTGCAGCGAGCAAAACAATCGAAAGGCGAGAAGCTCACCAAGAATAAGGCCATTATTCTGGGAGGAGAGAGCCTTTCCTGAGCCTCAGAATCCCAGCTGAGGATATAAAAGAATGCCGCAAGGCGGTTCAGAAACGCATTGAGTACTAAGCCAGTGTCAGCGGCAGGAATCGGAATTCAGACTCGAATCGATCGCATTACATAAGACGAGTCATAAGTCATGTCGACCAGGTCAAGTCATCTTGTCATCTTTGCCATGGCGCTGCTAGCCTCTAGAAGTGGCGCCCAACCAGTGGGAAAAGGAGTGGAAAGGGAGCTGCTAACTTCTAGAAGTGGCGCCCAACCAGTGGGAAAAGGAGTGGAAATGGAGCTGCTAACTTCAAGTGGCGCCCAACCAGTGAGCAAAGGAGTGGAAATGGAGCTGCTAACTTCTAAAAGTGGCGCCCAACCAGTGGGAAAAGGAATGGAAATGGAGCTGCTAGCCTCTAAAAGTGGCGCCCAACCAATGGGCAATGGAAAGGAATGGGAAGCCATGACAGCAACAACCACCGAGCGACCCAATCTCGTCATCGAAGAGTTGGAACCGATGAGGTATCACTTCGTCACCGAACATCGACCCACTTCGCTGGGCCAGAACTATTATCTGAAGCCCGGGCAGTTGGTCGGCAGCGTAGTCCTGGACTCGGACAGCCTTCAGGTGCGACACGAACAGGATGATGGCAAACCGGTTTCCAGCAAGCACAACATCCTCTATGTGGCCTACGCCAAGGATCTGGTCCATGAACGAGACGTTAATAATATTACTGTTACTTATAATAATAATAATGGTACTGGTACTGTTATTAATAATAATTAACTTAGTTTTAATATAAATGTTATGTGGTACTTTTTAAGAACCAGTAAAATTTAATTTAAAATGAATTTAGCGAATTCTGCATGACGATAACTTCGTCCAACTGACTCTCAGTCAAGAATGAACTATGAAAAGAATCCCCACTGACTATTCATCCCATCCCAAGTACGCACATCAAAGCCAAAAATTAATTACTATGTTTTTTGGTATATGGTTTTACCCTAAGAAAAACGGGTATAATGATTTTGAGTTAAGGGTAATTTAGCCCCTTAATACATACATCATCACATAATTTATTAATTCAAAAATTATATAAAAATTTTAGTAAATTCCTATTATTATTTTTTTTTAACTTAAAAATAATATTTTTCCAATAAAAAGTTGTCATACTTTTGTTCATTTCTCATAATCGCATTAACAAACAAAAAATACAGGTAGTAAATTAAGTGCTTATGATAACAACTCGGCTTCTTTAACAGTTATGGCGATAAATTGTTCAACAATAAATTCCCCCCAATGACTCTGACAATTTTATGCAAATTGCATGACCATATAGACCTACAAGGGTATTTTTAACATCCACAATCATCTTATCGCCTTGTTTTCTTTTTGTGTTTTAAGTTTTGAGCGATTTTTTGTTTGTTGTTAATTCCAGCTCTCTTAGCATTTTGTTTTAATTATATAAACGCACGCAAAAGACATAAACACTTGGGTACAAGCAAAAAGGTGCCTGAGCATTAAGCCCGATTCCGATTCGGAAATGTATGGGATATAATTAATGTGTGTGAGGTGAGTAATCGTTGCTTTAGGACGCGGGCTGTCATTGCATGGGGGCTTTTCAAATACGAAGCACGAGATTCGAAGTTCAAAATTCGAAACCAATACAATCCCAGATCTTTTAGAAGCCCAAGGTGTCTAGCCTCTCGATTTGTTCGGCTTAGATTGGATTAGCTGGGATTGGATTACCTACAGCCACGAACCCGCGAACTTCTCACCCGCGGCACAGCCATCATTAATTACTCTCGGCGACTTCCGAAATGGACAGGGCTAAAAATAAACGGTCAAATAAATAGAGTCTACGACATCCTCCAAACGCGCTATTCTTAATAGGCACTCACCAACAGGGTTGGGAATTTTTAAATATAATCTTTATTCATTTTAATCTAATTGATAGAAATAAAACAGATTTTTTTAAATTAGTATCCTAAGCCAAGTTAAACCGCATATTTAATTTAACGTTTAGCAAATAATAAATGTCCTAAGTTTAGATTAAAATGTTTAAAACCTACTTATAGTTTAACATGCGCTCGAGAAAACGGTTTAACTTAAGGTTTGCGTTATTTTTATGTTTACCGAATATATAAATTTAAAATATGTAAAAAATATTACATATATATAACATTATAGCCGAACATTTTATAATAATAACGATAATAATTAATAATAATTTAGCTGTTTTATAATTGTATGTTTGGGCTGTACTATTTTTTGTAGGCCAGTGTTTATTGGACCAACGGCAGCCAGCGAAAATACGATCATCATGAAGACCAAAACCATTGCGTTCTAATACTACTAAGTATTGCTTTATTTTTTGCGCTTCACTTCTTTTTTTTCCTCGTTTTTGTTTTTTTTTTTCGTCTATTTTGTGTGTGCGTCTTTCGGGGATTGAAAGATTTGCACACCCATTGTTTGGTGGTATGATACCGATTCTCCTATAAAAGTGTCGGCTCAACTCTACTGAGGCATCAGTTCCAACTTCCCAACGAGCTGGAACAGCAGCTATCCATCGCTATCCATACCAAGAATCCATTAAGATGGTAAGTTTTCAAGAGTAACTATTACCTTTTGCCCACTCACTCACTCACTCACTCTCTTAATATTTTCTTTGCAGCGCTCCTTTGCATTTGTGATCTTCAGCCTGGCCTCGGTGGCTCTGGTCACCCCGCTGAGTAACTCCTATCTGCCCCCGAAAGTGGGCGCCCAGAGTGGCTACAGTGCGGCGGCCTCCAGTTCCTCGGGCTCGTATGCAGCTCCCTCGGGAGCCTCCTTTGCCCGAAGGAGTCACCCGGTGGTTTCGGCCCCATCCAGGCAGTACTTAGCTCCAGCTGCCTCTGCATCCCATGGATCTTACTCCGCTCCTTCTGTATCCCATGGATCTTACTCCGCACCATCCGTATCCCATGGATCTTACTCAGCTTCATCCGTTTCCCATGGATCTTACTCCTCACCATCCGTTTCCCATGGATCTTACTCAGCTCCTTCCGTTTCCCATGGATCTTACGCCTCACCATCGGTATCCCATGGATCTTACTCCTCACCATCTGTATCCCATGGATCTTACTCCGCTCCTTCCGTTTCCCATGGATCCTACGCCTCTCCAGCTGCCTCCGCATCCCATGGAACCTACGCCTCTGCCTCCCGCACCAGCTACTCTGCTCCGGCGGCCGCTCCCTCCCGGAAGTACTTAGCTCCGGCGGCTGTATCCCATAGCAGTTACTCCGCCGCCCCCGTGGCCACCGCCCACAAGAGCTATGCTGCAGGTTCATCTCATTCTCAAGGCTCCCACGCCGCTCCATCGGCTGCCTACAGCTCCTATTCCGCTCCAGCTGCAGTTGCAGCGCCATCCAGGCAATATTTGGCTCCAGCTGCCTCGCAGACCAGTTACAGCTCCGTGGGATCGGGTTCCGTATCCTCATCCTCCCATGGTTCCTATGCCGCGCCAGCTGCCGTCTCCCATGTGAGTTACTCCAGTGGCTCCAGCCAGGGATCCAGCCATGGTTATGGATCTGGTTCTGCTTCTGGATCTGGATCAGGCCACGTCGTGCTCCAAGGTTCCGGCCTGCGATCGGGCCACAAATCGGGCTCCTACGCTTCCAACGGCGGCTACGAGTACCGCCTGAAGCATTGAAAAGGGATCTCTTCAAAAATAACAACGATTCGATTACATTTTGTACCTACACATTTTTTTTTTTAATCGAAATAAAGTTAAAAATGCATTAATCAAAGAATTTCGATTTTACTGCAAAAGGGAATATTTCAAAGGCTCTAAATAATAAAAATCGCCAAGGAAATGTTTTTTACTTTTATTTAACGGGTTGTTAGCATCTTTCAATGGAAAACTGTATAACTTAAAATTCATTTGATTTTTTTCTCACTAAATATTTTCAATTTTAAGTTGTAAGATTTTAAATAACACGTTGAATATCAAAAATATATAACAAAACAAGAGAGAACGCTATAGTCGGGTTGGTGTCCCGACTATCTAATACCCGTCACTCGGCTAAAGGGAGTGCGAGGGAGATGGAGATATAAACTTTGATCAGCAATAACTTTTTAACGAATGGTCCGATTTGAAAAATTTCTTCTACATTTCGGTAGGTATTGATAAACACAACAAAACTGCATTTTTACTTTTCCGAAATATTTAATTTTTTAAAATCGTATATAAGCTATTGTGGGCGTTAGAGGGGGCGTGGCACCTTCTGGAAACAAACTTGCGCTGCGTAGGAACTCCATGAATCTTCATGCCAAATACCAATCCTCTAGCTTTTATAGTTTCCGAGATCTCAGCGTTCATACAGACAGACAGACGGACAGACGGAGAGACGGACAGACGGACAGACGGACATGGCTATATCGACTCGGCTAGTGACCCTGATCAAGAATATATATACTTTATGGGGTCGGAAACGCTTCCTTCTCCCTGTTACATACTTTTGCAAGAATACAATATACCCTTTTACTCTACGAGTAACGGGTATAAAAATTCCACAAAAAACTGTCTTGTAATTATTGTACTTAAGGGGGGACATCTAGGTAGAATTTTTAAAAAATCGAAAATTTTTTTTTTCGCTTAAAAAATGCTTTAGGTTCTTAAAAATAACATACCAAAAGATAGAGTCCGGCAAAAGTGTCTAAGTGTCGTAATTTTCCATTCTGCGGCGATGCCTCACATGTATATCCCGGGCACCTTAAAACTTTAAACGCGTTTTTCTCGAAACCACTTTTTTTGAGGCGGCCGGACACATAACTCGAACAAATCTTAACCGATCGATCTCAATTTTTGACAGTATATTCAAAATACCTATGTCTATCGACGGACGTAGGATTTTTTTTTTATTTTGCTTACTTTTTTTTTTATCAATAATTTTGTGACGTTTTTTATTCGAAAAAATACTACTTTTTTTTCAATCACTCACCATTTTTTAAAAAATCAAAATATCGAAAAAATCGTACGTCCGTCGATAGCTGTTGAGGTATAGAAACTAACCAAATTTTTTTTTTTTTTAGTTCAAAAATTAAGGACGTTAGGTGTCCGGCCATGGACCCCCTTTAACAAAAAAGGGCCTACGAAGAAATGCTGCACAGCCGCCATTTTGTTTTCGATTTATTCGAAAAAAATTTTATTTTGTACTTTGGACCTAATATAATAAAACGTAGTTTACAAATTTTCGATTGGCTTCTTCATTTGGCCAAAAAAAAATCCAGAAAATCCGCTTTTTTTTTCCCAGTTACCTAGATGTCCCCCCTTAACAAACATTTTTGTTTTAGAATTTGATTTCGGATTTCTTTTTTCTAGGATTTTCTTCGAGTAAAGAAATGAGTTAATTTCCTTACCCGAAATCTCAATAATATTTTTAAATTATATTCTGAGAATTTATATGGGTAACTTTTAAAAGCAAAGGATACGAAAAATACCCTGCCTTCTATGTAGCCAATTCCGCCAAAAATAAATACACCAGATAATTTATGTTAATCACTTTATAAAGCATTCGAAGATATTAATAGCCATAAATTGCACAAAAAAAAGTTGCTTAGCCAAGGCAAAAAAAAAATGTATATATAGGAATATATAGTTGTCCGCTTGCTCCATTGTTGCTGGCCTCCCAGGTTGGGTGGACATGGACTAGTAGACGTAGCCGCCGTTGCTGCCGTACTTGGTGTCCAGGCCATTGTAGCCGGAGTATCCCGAGTATCCGGAGTAGCCAGAGTAGCCCGTGTCCGCTGGCAAATAGGTGCGCGAGGGCGTGGAGTAGGTGGTGTACTGCGGCACCGCGTAGCTCTTGTAGCTGGACGAGACGATCGGCGAGGCGTAGCTGCCGACGCCGCCCGAATAGTAGCCAGAGCCGCTCGAGTACGAGGGATATCCGGAGGAGTAGCCGGAGGAGTACCCGGAGTAGCCTCCACTCACGGGGGGCAGGTAGCTGCGCGACAAGTGCGACACATCGCCGGCACAGAAGGCCAGCGAGGCGGCCAAGATTGCGAGGACGGTCATGGAGTTCTGTAAAGGATTAAATTCGGAAAAACAACAACCAGAATTATTAGGAACAAACCAATAGGCCAAGATCAATTTTAGAATTCATCTTCTCACATTTTCAAGAAGCCAAGATCAATTTAAGAATTATCTTCTCACATTTTCAAGAAGAAAAGTTCTTGAAATCAAGACGAAACTTCTCTCAAATTTGATTTTTCGAGATAAAGTGATCTTGAATTAGAGAAAATAGTAGTATTTTGTTTTTCGAAAAGAAAGTGATCTTACAAACCGATAACTCTTTATCTGGAATTCGAGAACTCGAGATTGGATACAACTTGGCTAACTATTGAGATCAAGAGATCGGTTTTGAGAGCGTTTTTATTCGGATTTCATTAGATACATTTATTATTTTTGGAAATCTACAATTATTATGAAAAATAAAATCAACCAAAATATTACTATTGAGTATTGTAAGTTTTCGAATATTTTTAAATATTGTACGGCTCTCAATATTTTTAAATACAACAATTTTTTGGTAAAGTCTGGGTTTTCTAAAATTTTTTGAAATAGTTTTTAAACCTGCCACGATCACTTACCATTTTGAGAATGTTTTGGGGCAGATTCAGTTTGTTTCTTGAAAGGATTAAGGCTTCTATAGCTTCTATGTTTGCACCGATTGGACGCCGACGATCAACTGTGGCTGATCCATGGGCCGTCTCTAGTTTTTATACGCTTCTAAGCGCGAATCGCGATGTGCACCCCAGATACTTTACAACTGATTTTAACGCCTTGGCGCGGACATGTCGGCGGACAGAGCCCATTACTCAACGGGCAGCAGGCAACCGGACAGAAGACGGGAGTCTAGAGTCCCAGCAGATCCGAAAAGTTCGTCATGTTCGCGCTGTCAGCTCGCCGCGCATTCGATGTCCCACGACTCATCCGGCAGAGAAGCCCCCAAATTGTCTGGCCGTGGAAAAACCACGTTCGCCTTATAGAGTGCATACACTGGGAGAAATTGTATATTTCTTGGATTTTAATTTGATACTTAGATTTCATAGAATTTATAATTTTTATATATATATTTTTTTTTAATAATGTTTAATATCTACATATACAACATTTCACTTCAGTTACCAAATAAATTAAACCTTTTTTATTAAAAAATAAAAAACAAAATTTAGAGTTCAATTTTTATTTTTCCTAGAATTTTCGAAAAAAAAATGTATCACTTTATTGATACCAAAATATAACAATCAAATAAATTAAAACTATTAAATTGATTAAGTAAAAAAGTACCAGAATTTAGAGTTCATTTTTTTCTTACCTTAGAATTTTTTAAAAAATATATCACTTTTTTTAAAAATTGATCGATTTTCTCCGAGTGTACTCCCAGTTTTGGGTTTGGCATTGCGGTAGTTTTGTTTTTACGAGTGCGGCACGCCCCCTACGGCGTGTGAAGTCGAACTCGCACTCGCTCCTTTCCTTAATTATACAATTTGTGAGTGCTCTTCTGGTTTCAAAGCAATTCGGGTTTTGTCTCTGATTTTTTATGACATTTCGCGGTTGAGTTTAGCTGAGCTGAGCTGAGGTGTGTGGACGGCTAAAGCGCTTTGGTCTTGTTTATATGTCGTCGCTCATAAATCTCGCGGCATAACCGTTATTAATTGTTGCAATGGGTCATCCAAATGGGCAGATGTTTCTGTTTCGGTTTCAAATCCCGCGGTTTCCCACTGCAGTATTTTTTTGGCTCGGAATTTCTCGACACCGCTGACATCATGGCCAGCTAATTAATCACTCTGTATTTGGTGCAATCCTTTTGCGATATTCAACAGATTTTTGACGGTCGGGTTTTTAAAATTTGAATTGATAGCCCACCAGGCTGATAAAAAAGTTCGGATCCATGCACCTAGAAAAATTTGTTTCCTTTCTATGGTCTTCTGTCTGTCGTCTAAATTTTTTAATCATTTTTTGTATCCTCTTTAAATATATTTTTTGATTTAAATATTTTAAATTGAATGGTCATTGTGAATAGTCACCCATGTAATGATTACTCCATGTATTTATTACCATATTTATTTGTAAGTCAGTAGTATAACATATAGTTAAAAAAAAATTAACGGAATATATAAATAATTCGCATAATTCTATTTTTTTAATTTTTTTTTGGTAAAGTTATTTTATTTTCTTATGAATATTGAGTGAACGATCATATGTATTTCTGAAAGAATGAGGGGATTCCCTAAGCTGTTGAATTGCTGAATTGTTGAATTTTGGTCAGCTGTTAATCAGCTGTTCCATACAAAATCAAGTTTCAGAAATTTCAGCAATTCAACAACCTCGAGACTGTTGAAAATTTTGTTGAATCGTTGAAAACCAGAGTTGTCATTTTTTTTCACCATTTTAGTATCACCAGTGCGTCATATTTACTTTAAAATCAATTTAGACAGCTTATTTATAGAGTATTCTTACCTTGCTAACAATTTTAAACAAAAACTAACTATAAAAAATCAAATTTAAGGTGTTTTAAGTTCCACGACACTTTTCAACAAATAACAGCTGTTTGAAAATTCAACAGGAACCATTTTGGGTCGTTCCCTTAATTGCTGAAATTTCCTGTTGAATTTTCAACAATTCAGCAATTCAACAGTTTAGGGAATCCCCTCATTAATTTACTTTATTTTACCTTTAAAAATTCTCTCGTGCAAAGGGGCCTTAAGGGTTTTGCAAATTCTCCCTGTTTGGCTTGAAAATAGCTAGCCGTCAGCCGGGCGCAGTCTGGCAACGCCGAGTCTTGTCACACGTCGCCTTTTGTTATTTTATTATTGCAATTTGCAGCCGAACTTGGCGATTTCGTTTTCGTTTTGTGCCGAACAAAGTGCATGTGGATGCAATATCGCTGCTGTGCAAGGTTCTTGCCCTTTCGCTGGTCGTTGGTGCGCAACCTGTTGATCGCGGCCAGCGTCACGAGCGTCGTCACAATCCGCCCGGCATTCGCCTCGAGCAGTTCAGCCTCCTCCAACTCCACCTCCTTGAAGATGGGCGACCAGGCAGCAGCAGGAGGATCGGGATCAGGAGCAGGGGAATCCTACCAAGCGGGCAGCAGTTCGGTGGCCTTCGTGACCACGCCGGATCGGGAATCGGCCAGGAAGCTGGCCCGCAGCCTCGTCGAACAGAAGCTGGCCGCCTGCGTCAACATTGTGCCCCACATCGAGTCGATCTACATGTGGGAGGGCAAGGTCACCGAGGACAGCGAGTACCTGATGATGGTCAAGACGCGCACCAGCCGCATCGACGAGCTGAGCAAGTTCGTCCGCGAGAATCATCCGTACAGCGTCGCCGAGGTCATCGCGCTGCCCATCCAGAATGGCAATCCGCCGTATCTGGACTGGATCGCCCAGACGGTGGCGGAGAAGGCGCCCAAGCCAGAATAGAATGTGTATTCTATTTTAAAGCATTTAAATGCGAATAAAGAACATGAGCAATATGTTTTAATTTAGTGTTTTTAAAACTCCCTTTGAGGCGCCAAATTTGAGCTCTGCCAGTAGGTTTAAAATTTACTCTATATTTTTGTAGCAGTCTGGCAGCTCTGGCTTAAAGCTGGACGAATTCTGGCGTATATTTAATTCCAATAATAAATAATTTTTTGTCTTCTAGATAAAATATAAAAACAATACAAATTGTTAAAAAAAAAAGAAGCGAATTAACTAATTCTGAAAAAAAGGTAAATATTATAAGTGATAAACAGTTATGGGAGCCACAGAACAACAAAAACTAGAATAAAAAAAATTCTTTTAGGAAGGTGTAACGTAAAAAAAATAAACACATTCGTAAATAATTTAAATTTTTACCGAAGATTCGTTATTTGCCAATGGTGATATATCTTTTAATTATTATTTCTTTACTACCTTAATCGCATTTAAAATATGGAGTAACTGATTACTGTGGCTATCGACTCGAATAGTGATTATAATAAATGTAAAAAAATAAAATAAATCTCAAAACGGGTTTAAAAACGAAAGCTGTGATGAAACAACGGCTATTTCTAGCTAGAGTGTCAGCTCCGCTGAATTCGGACAGGGTGGCAGCGCCGGCGATCAGCTGTTAGCCGGCAACGCCAACGCGAGTGAATTGAGTCGTCTTCGTATTTTTTGCGGCAACGCGGAAAACTTTGTAAAGAAAGCCCACAAGAAGCACCTGGAGCACGAAACCAACTGACAGAGATGTCCTCCGACGATGAGGAGGCCGGCGTCCACCGGCTGGAGGGCACCGTCGGCCAGGAGGCGCGCGGCGGCCTGGTCATCCGGAAGCCCAAGGACGCCGACCAAACAAAGAAGGCCACCGGTGGCTTCAAGGTGCCGCAGGGATCGCTGCTGGGCCTGGACAAGCTGGCGGCCAAGCGACGCGCCGAGAAGGAGCGCTCGGAGCGGCTGATCTCCTTCCAGGACAGCGAGTACGACGACGGAGGAGGAGGAGGAGGAGGCTCCACGCCCCAGGCGACGGCAGCCACTTCGGCCAGCGAGTTCGCCTTCAAGAAGCCGGACACCAAGAGCTTCGAGAAGCTGCGCGGCCAGCTGCGCGAGCACAAGGACGAGACGCCCTCGCACACGGGCGGCGTTTCGGAGAAGGCGCGCGAGCGCCTGCGCGAGCACATCCAGCGGGACAGGGATCGCGGTCGCCCGGTGGCGGCCAGCTCCTCCTACGCCTCCGAGGGCAGGGACAGGGATCGCGAGCGACGCCGGGATCGGGACAGGGAGCGGGATCGAGATCAGCGCGACAGGCGTCGCCAGAGGGACAGAGGAGGAGGAGGAAGAGATCGCGATCGAGATCGGGATCGGCAACGTAGTCGCGACCGGGATCGCTCCATGTCCGAGCGCAGCGTCCACACGCCGCGGGAGCCGGGCACACCGGGCGGCAGCAGCAGCAGCGGCGGCGTGTCCAACAGCTCCTGGGACGAGGAGGACATCGGCGAGGGCGGGCATCGCAAGTCCTCCGATTGGGACATGCCCACGCCCAGGTCGCGGCATGGCAGCCAGGCGCGCGATTGGTCCGTGCGCAGCGGCGGCAGCAGCCGGCGACACCAGCGGCCGGCGGCCGACGACACGGCGCGTCCCACGCCGGCACATCGCTACAATCAGTGGGCCCACGACCGCAAGCGCAGCGGGGCGACGCCCTGGGGCGAGGATCCCGAGTCGCTGGACCTGTGGGAGGAGGAGCAGCGGCGCCTGGACCGCGAGTGGTACAACATCGACGAGGGCTACGACGACGAGAACAATCCGTTTGGCGGCGGCGCCAATTCCGAGTATTTCCGCAAGCGCGAGGAGCAGCTGGAGCAGAAGCGAACAAAGCGAATCAGCGCCCAGCAGCGGCAGAACAATAGGGACAACGAGCTGTGGGAGCGAAACCGCATGCTCACCTCGGGCGTGGTCACCTCGATCAGCGTGAACGACGACTTCGATGAGGAGGCGCTGGAGCGAGTGCATCTGCTGGTGCATCACATCATACCGCCGTTCCTCGACGGCCGCATCGTGTTCACCAAGCAGCCGGAGCCGGTGGTGCCCGTCAAGGACCCCACCTCCGATATGGCGCTGCTGGCGCGGAAGGGCAGCGCCCTGGTGCGCACATATCGCGAGCAAAAGGAGCGGAGGAAGGCCCAGAAGAAGCACTGGGAGCTGGGCGGCACCAAGCTGGGCAACATCATGGGCGTGCAGCGGCCGCAGGACGACGAGGATGCCCGCTTCGACAAGGACAACGACACGGCCGACTATCGCAAGGACCAGAAGTTCGCCGACCACATGCGCGACCAGGAGACGGGCGGCAAGAGCGACTTCTCGCGCAAGAAGACCATCTCGGAGCAGCGCCGCTTCCTGCCCGTCTTCGCCTCGCGCCAGGAGCTGCTCAACGTCATACGCGAGAACTCGGTGATCATCATTGTCGGCGAGACGGGCAGCGGCAAGACCACGCAGCTGACGCAGTACCTCCACGAGGATGGCTACAGCCAGCGCGGAATGATCGGCTGCACGCAGCCGCGTCGAGTGGCCGCCATGTCGGTGGCCAAGCGCGTCTCCGACGAGATGGACACCCAGCTGGGTAGGCGAACTGCCTTTTTAGTTGTATTTTTCTAAAACCAAAACTTGATTACTCATCGCTAGATTATATGCAAAATAGTATTTACAAGCAAACTTTGTAAAGATACCATTAGTTTTCAAAGAATCTTTGTTTGTTTAAACTTAAATCTTACTTTGTATCTTGAAGAACCATTTATCTTTAATCAAAGTTCGCTAGGAATCGAATTTAAATAGGAATTTTGGTTCACAATTTATAATTAATCAAAGTTCGCCAAGAATCCCGTGCTTAAAATACGTTTTTGCATATCATCTGATAATTTAAACCTCTTCCTTTGCCAAATAATAGTACAATATTACTTTTGTTTTAAGATTAACCTATTTTTATTCTTTTTTATAATAATCCCAACACCTTTGTCTTTCAGGCGAGGACGTGGGCTATGCCATTCGATTCGAGGACTGCACCTCGGAGCGCACGGTCATCAAGTACATGACGGACGGTATCCTGTTGCGGGAGAGTCTCCGCGATCCGGAACTGGACAGCTACTCGGCGATCATCATGGACGAGGCCCACGAGCGATCCCTCTCCACGGACGTGCTTTTTGGACTGCTGCGGGAGGTAAGTGCTCAAGAAAATGAAGCATTTGCATCAAATTAAAAAGGTCCCTCTAAAATAAGGCTAAAACTTCTAGCAAAACCCCCTTAAAATAGAGCTTTAAAATTATCGATAATTTCGATATTTTTCAATTCGATAATATAGATGTTTTGAAGGGAAAACAGGTCAAATATCGATAAATAGCAAACTGTCGATATTTTTCCACTAATTGCTTAGTTCAGAAACGTAATTTAAAATTATAAAAAATATTTAAATAGAAAGTTTAGGTTTTTTATTCATATTCCTTGGAAATCATTGCCTTATTTTATTTTCTGTCTTAACTTGACATTCGCTTATCTTTAAAGAGTAAAACAAATGATAAAAATGAAACTAAGCAATTCAATTAATATTGAAGGTGATACTTTTATCTACTCGACTGTTAGAGGTACATTTGCTATCTTTAGTAATGTCAAGGTGTGTACCGAAGTATCATTTAATGATTCTAAAGCGATCCATTTAATAGCTCGTTAAAGTATTATTAAGAAAATAAAAACAGAAGCTGAAACTTGAGCCCTTAATTGAATATTTACCTGCTATTCCCTCACAGGATGCCCAATTTTTCAAAGAACTCGTTTCGTTTTGTTTTATCCGTTGGTAAACATTTAATAATAATATAATAATATCAATATAAAGCATTTTACAAACGTTTTATATTCAAATTTCCTCACATTGTCGAAATGTATATAAGACTACCATAAATATTTTATAAATTGCTTAAAAAAGACAAAACTTAAACAAAATAAGTAATAATGTATATATAGCTTACGAACTAGCGTTCTTTACTTTTTTTTTATATATATTTTCTTTTTTCTTTTGTAATTTTGTAAACGTTTTTCTCATTTGATTTTCGTGTTGTAAGAGTCCGTCGTTTTTTCCAGTCCAGTTTCCCTATGTACAAAAATATTTTTGCAATTTTTGCTTGGGTATTCTGTTTTTCCGTTTCGGTTTCTGTTTCGGTTCTGAGTCGTCGTCTTCGGGTTTGTCGGTCATGTAGAGCTAAATACATAACGAAACATTTCGAATGTTTTGATTGTTTTACAATGCTAAATTATTATGCTGCTTGCTACGTAGAGTTTTCGCTTGATTTTGGCCCTTTTTGATTCGGGTTTGCATATAGGGTATATAATAGATCTCTTAATTACGCTTAAATAACGAAGAAAACAAAAATGTTGCCTTGCAATATATATATGTAGGTATATGCTTGCCATTCACAATGTATAAATATATATAATAATGTATACGTATTTAATCACATGGAAAAAAAACAAAAAATTAGGACAAAAAAAAACAAACAAATATTTAATAAGTCTTTTCGAATTTCACAGTGTGTGTTGTGTGTCTCTCTCTCTCGTTCTGTGTCATATACACAATTGTAAATACAAAAGTATTTGATAAATTGTAGCTCGAATGGCTCGAGTTGCAGCAGCATTACAATCATGGGCGGGACTGTAGTAGTGTTGTGACGAATGACGTATGATTTCGATTTAGATTTAGATTTAGGCCATGATTCTTGCTTTGCTCTGCTTCGCTTCGCTTTGCTTTATTCTATTTTGTAAATTTTTAATTTAATTTTTTGTTTTCATAATTAATACTGCCAAAAAAGCCCTCCGTCGCCCTGATCTAAATTTTCTTGGCTATCTTTGCACTTAATACGTATATTTGCATTTGGTTTTTTTCCACTGCCCTTGGCGTTCTTAAGCCATAAATTATCTTATCATCCGAATTTACTTTAATACTTGTTTGCTGTAGAAAATCGTTCTGTGGTCTCTACTCACTCTATACTATATAGCATATAGGTATATATAGGTATTGGGATATATGTTCGTATATATCTGAATCGAAATGGAAACTCAAGAGGGGCTTTCTAGTCTGTCTAGAGTTACTTTGAGTGGGAATAGCATTTCTGCCGATTATTGAGCACCAACAGCATGCCCGCATTCATGCCCACGCTGCCCCATTTCACGCACTCCGACATCTGCAATATAGATTCGATTGTAAGACACAGAGTACAAACAGAAATACGTACGTATTCTCAGGTTGGCGGTATACACATGTGATGAAGAGAAGGCTTGGCCGGAATTTAAGTGCCGGAAGAATCAAAAACAGTGAGATCTCGAGCCCCCTTCCGATTTTCACTTTCGCTTTCCTTTCCGCAAGATAATCCAGTACAATTTACCCAAAACATCGAGCTTGTTACAACACACACACAAGGACTCAACGTATGTGGGCTCCTTGAATCCGGAAAATCTAAATCAACGAAAAATCAAGAAAAATATCTCTCTTTTGACGAAATCGAAAATCGCAAAAAGCAGGCCCAAGATTTTTGGTAGCATATTTGTAGAAACATCAACATTAAATGGGCAGTTTGCAGTCTCACAGAAATATATATAAAAATATATATATACATAATACAAAAAGTAATGCTTTTTCAGTACTGTAGAAAGATGATCGATCGTTTCTCTGACGAAATGTGTGGAGAGTGTGTGTGGGGGTGGTGTTGTGGATGCATTTTTCAGAGTTTCTACGGGTTAGCATCTCTATCTTTTCGTTTTTGGCGAATATACATAAATGAAGGAGCAAAGCAAGCATGATTTTCAAAGAGTCAGGATGATGATGGTTATGTATTGAGAGCCTATCTTCCTCAATACGTTCTTTTTAGTCCATCTTTTTTCTCACAGTGCATGCAGAGTGTTCTGAGTGTATGGTTTTGGTCAGTATGTGTGTGGTTTTGTGTTTTTACATAGCTCTCTTTTGTTTTTCATCTGTTTTTCTTAGCCTTTTGCTGCTGCAACTACAACAATCAATGCAAGTGGTTGGTTGGTGGCTTTTTGGGGCATTTTTTGTGGATCTGTGGAGGATCAGGAAGGGGAGAAGGAGGAGTTGGTTGTGGCAAATTTTGGTTTCTGTGTCGGCGTTTCATTAGCATTTCATTTTCTTTCTTTTCTTTTTTTTTTTTTTGCTCCGGCTGGCTCCGCTTATCAATTGATCAGGTGCAGCAGCACGTGATTGGCACTCGTCGTTACCTGTCGCTTCCGCAGATCCTGCTGACGACTTCCATATCGACACCAGTAGACGAAATGCTTGTTGTTGTTCCACAGACTCTGTTTGGCCTTGCGCGCCACCGACACCTGGAAATGAACATTCGAAATGGGTTATTTATCATTAGATTATAATCTGATTTTGGGTTAGGAATTTTAAATCTAAAAAAATATATTAAAATGCTTTTTAGAAATGAAAGTAAACCTTGAAATGTGTAAATTATCAGATTTTGGGTTACGAATTAAAAAAAATCTTTAGAATCTTACTAATAATATTAAAAACATTTTAAGCCACTACCTTAATTGAAAAACCATATAAGTAATGTGTTATAATTATGATAGGTCGATTCCCTATAGCGCACATAACTTTTAAAAATGTATTCATATCCTTAAAGAAAAATATATGTGAAGTTTGTTTAATATTAAAATATTTATTAAAGTAATTTACGAAAAAGTTTTAAAATTTATCATTTTTACTATGTATTTTTATATATTTTTCTTTAAAAAAAAATGTTTGAAAACCCGTAAAATATTATTGTAATATTTTGGCTCACATTTTACTTTATTGTTAAGTAATTTATTAAATTTTTAAAGTTTTTTTTACAAAATAAATTTGTAAAAAAATTTTAAAAAACAAATTTGAAATATTTCTAAGATTTTAAAACCCACCTGATTGCGAATGTCCTTCTCGTTGTGCGGCACCTTCTCCTTGTCGGCAAAGTTATTGATGCGCAACTCCCATCCGTGGCTCCAAATGTCCGCCAGCTGCATCTTGATTAGTTTGTAGGTGCCATTCTCACGTATTTTCACAGAAAATATCTCAATGGTCTCGGGCTTGGGTTTATTGTCTGCAATCGAAACGGATTAGGAGAAATAAAATCAGACTGTGTGCGTATTTCCATTTTCATCTATGTACATTAATTTAGGCCATTTCGGTTTTCAATTTCCCTGGCAATTTACCAGAAACCCACTGACAGGTGAATCTGCCTCCCAATGCAATATTTTGTGCATGTCTATACAGAAAAGCCCCAACTCAATTCAGTTAATAATAAAATCAATTGATTTTAATTATCGATCATCAGACGAAAGATTTTTCGCAGACCTGCCAAGAATATTGACAAGCTGTGAAAATATATGGGTTTTCTACTACAAATACTATATGGTTATGAAATTTTCTTATAAATAAGGTATCACAGGCGGCAAGCAGGATGATCATGGGGTGCTTAACTCCGTTGCTCAAATTGCTGATTACACAATTCGTTATGGCGTTATAGCGTTTGTGATTTAACTGTCATGCCATAATTAGCACTCCTTAGTATTTTACACTCAGCCGCCTCTGCTTCTTCCTGCTCTAATGGCATTTTTCGGCTTAATATTATTATATGTTGACGTTCATTTGTGGCCATGTCCATCCAATTTGCAGGCATTTAAAGCTGTTTAGATCATTCAGTGGGTGGCTGACTGAATGAGTTGTTTGATTGTTGTTCAGTATTTTCGAAAGCGAATTCCCGTAATTCCCATTATCTTACTAATTACATTCCATCAAAAACAGATAGAGAGGTTTAGATTTGGGTCAACAAAAAATGGTAATGCATTTTCAGTGAGCTCATTTCAAATTATAATAACTATTAAGTGGTAAATATGATACAAATATGATAAATCATTTTTAAGAAAATTAAATATAATGCAGTTATTGTTATTAAAGTGATCACTGTATTAAAAAAGAAGCCTTGTCACCTGAGCCCCTCAATATATGTACGGATTTAATGCATATTTGCTTTTGTATAATGCTCTCTAATGCAAGATAATCAATCAAACTTGATACTGCCCGTCAGATTCGAAAGGGTTGGCCAAGTGGTGTGGGTTGGGTAGGAGTGTTTCTGTCGTATGCCATTGTAAATATCGTTGATAAGCACGCATGCGCAATTTAGAGCTTCAACTCTTTAGCTCTTCGGGGCCGTATATATAGTATTACTATAATAGTAATCGGACAAGTGCGGGTAATTTGCCTTTGGACAATAATCAGTGGCTGGCCAAGTGCCATGGAAACCCACCGATTAGCGCCAGAATGCAGCGTTTTATTGATTGGACAAACTGCACTGCACTACTGAGCCCTTTCAGAAAAGCTCCCATTATCACGAGTATTTACATATGTACGTGTGCACATATTTGCCACATACAAATCAGGTTAAAATAATGGTTTCGAGGCACGGCCAGTCATTATCTTCAAGGTGAATTGAACCACCCCCATAGCAACCTAAATTCTCAGACCCATCAAAATGGAATCAATCAAATGTTACAATCTATCATTGTCTCTTTTGGTATTATTTTTTGGTTAATTTGCAGGTGCAAAATTTGAGATAATAATAATAATAATAACAAATAATTTTAATTATAAATTTTTTTTTTTCATTCAAATAAATAATTCTTAATTATAAATTAATTAAACATGAGTTTCAAATGTTACAATCTATCATTGTCTCTTTTGGTATTATTTTTTGGTTAATTTGCAGGTGCAAAATTTGATATACAAATAATAATGATAAATAATTGTAAAATTAAAAAAATATATATTTTTTTTCATTTAAATAAATAATTTTTAATTTTAATTAATTAAACATGAATTTTAAAATATTTGTATTTTCAAATATTATAATTAATATTTAATCTCTCAATAACCAAGTGCTATTTTTGTGGCCCTGTCTGTTGCATATATTTATGCCAATGCACCACTCTTTCTCTCTCGTTCGCCGCACGTGTGGTGGGTTATTGGCCGGCACACGAGATGCAACAATCGTGTGGGCGTGGTGGGTTACAGATGTGGCTGTGCAGAAAACTCACCACTTGCCACCCAACTCACACACACAGTGAAGCCCCGGCTGCACAACCACACATGCATACATATTTCCATAATAATAATCTCGCTCGCTTTCAACTTTTCACCTTCCCCTCCTTCACTTCCCCTGTTTGTTGTTTTACCACTTATCAGCTTTAGCGCGTCTCCACTGTACTCACAGTGGGTGCTTTTAGTACAGTGGGAAATGTGCGTGACTTCAGGCACATGATGCAAAAGTCAGCCTCCCGTTTGCTGTGTTTACATTTTTCAGACTCTTTTTTTCGTCTTTATTTTTTACCTTTTTCCAGTTTCTTTTTTTTAACTTCTATTTTATTTTGACTTTTTTTTGCACAAAAATTTGGAATGTTCTGGCAGCTGTCGGCGCAGCATTGTGAATGCCCTCTGCCGACGCCGACTGCGCTGCCAGCGTCGCATTTGATAAGCTTCTGATTGTTATTGTTGTTGTTCTTGGATTCTCTTTGCGATTAGATAAAATACAACCGTTACATATATGCTTGGATGTTTGCAAGTGTGTGTGATGTTTGTTTATTGAATGACATTCTACAATTCCAACATTCTCACCCAAAAACCCATAGATTAGCTTAATGACTCTCTGACGTCTGAAGTTTTGTGATTAATCATCAGGTAAAAAGTTTGGTAGGTGTTCTTCAAGAAGAAACTACAGTGAGACCTCAACTAGTTTCGAATTTCTAAAAAGCTCAAAATTATTATTGGGAAATACCGGGAGTATCTTTGATGGAAAATTTTTAAACCCTATATCATTTACGGGGGGATTAACATTTTTTTTATACAACTTCATATATGTACATTTCTATCGTCCAAAGCGCATTAGTCCACCATAATAATAAAAGATAACAAACCTCAAAATCACAAAAGAATTTCACAAAGAAATATTAAATCTTAAATCTTAGTAAAAATGCATGTGATCAGGGAGTTTAAACTGAGGCTATTTGCACATAATGATTTAGTACTTAGCTAAGTGGACGGATTGCATATGTATTTAGCTAATAGATAACTCTACAACAGCTGGGGATTTCGTCAGAATACGTAAGCGTAAACACTTTTACCCCTATTTTCTCGTATCTCAAATATAAAACCGTTTTGCCTTGCCCTTACCTCAACCTAAAATCGTAGATTCACAATTAGTTTCATATAGCTAATAATTCTTGGGTTCTTCTTTGAAAATGTAAAAAAAAAACTTAGTTTTACTAAGTTAAAGGTACATAAATGAACTCGACTTCATTGCCAAAAGTAAAAATTAAATCTTTTTATGAAAATTAAAAAAAAAAAAATTTTTTGTTAAATCAACCTACATTTTCCTTTTATTTTGTTGTAAATGGCATTTTAACCAATTTATTTATTGAGTTGTAGGTTTTTAGTTGATCTAATAGTTTTTACTTATCAAATAGATATGAATTTGATTATCCTGCGCATTTAATTTTTAATTACTTAAAGAAAAAGATATGATAAGTGACCTGCGCATTTTGTTTTTAGTTGAATTTTTTGAAGATATGAAATAAATATTGCATTAAACTGTAGTTGATTTTTTTCCGAGTGTTTCTGTTGATTTTTTTTTTGCTTAAAGCCTAGGTTCTGTTTATAAATATTTCTTTCTGTGTATTGTTGATGGTTTTTTCTTGAATGGTTTTCTGTGTACTTTGAGTACCACTCACCTTTGGCCACCTTGCAGAGGACGATGCCGTACCAGGAGGCGACTGGCGTCTCGTTCTCGTCCTGCGTCTCCAGGAAGCTGCTGCCGTTGCGCGGGATGACCAGCCGCGGCTTTTGGTTTTGGATGTGGATTGGTGGGGTGGTGGTGATGGTTGGCAGGGGTGGTGCGCAGTCGAGCTCCTCCAGAGCGTCGACGTCGCCGTCGTCACTGGCGGCGGCTGCTGCGGCCGCTGCCGCTGCACTGGCCGCCGCTGCCTCCGCGGCGGCGCTGCTGCGGATCTCCACGACGAAGCCGCACTCGACGACGGCGCAAAAGATGCGCTGCTCCTCGGGCTTGAACCACTTGGATTCGCGCAGCTTTTGGACGGCCACGCTGCTGCCGAAGGTGACGCCCGCAATGCCGCCGCCGGCGACCTTCTGGTGGGCGGTGGGCGGCAGCAGCCGCTGGCCGGTGGTGGGATTCTGGTGCTGCTGCAGTGGCGGTGGCCAATTGGAGGTGGGCGAGCTGGGCGCCGACTGGGAGTAGCCGCCGGTAGGTGGCGCCACCGCTGCTGCCGGCTGGTTGTTGTGCCCCTGCAGGGGCCACCATTTCAGCGAGCTCACAAAGCTGTTCGAACGGTTCATGTTGTGGGCGTGTGGGCGCAGGTGGGCGTGGGCCCCCAAACTTTCACTCGGCCAATAAAAAAAAATTGAAATTCACTTTTCCGCGCGTTTTCCGGAAAAACCTCTTTTTGACTCTACTTTTTTTTTTGTATCGTTTTTGGCGTTCGCTTCTGTTTATTTACGCTTCGATTCGCTTCTTTATCTGTGTGTTTCAGTTTCTGTTTCTTAGCTTTTTCTCGGTTTTCAGTTTTCAGCCACACTGCACGAAGTTCGAGTTGTTTCGGTTTTTAGGTTTTGGCTTCTGTTTCTGGCTTTTCGTGTTTTTCGCTGCTGCCTTTCAGGTATTTCGCCTTATCCGCTCGTCGGTTTGCTTTTTACAAATACAAATGTTTTCGGGCCACTCGCTTTATATTGCTCTGCCCAAGCTCTGCCCGTCGCTCTGCCGACTTCGCGCTCTCGCTCCGCTTCATTCCGCTCTCGGCTCTCTTCGCTCTGCTCGCGCCATGTTAAACGAGCATGTTAACAGTGCGAGAGAGCGCACGCTGTAATGTTGAATTTCGTCAAAGCACAGTGGGCACAAATCGGTGGTAAGCTTTCGAAAAAATAAATTAAAAAAGACAAAAATATTAAAAAAAAGTGCATTCCTATCACTAATTATAATAATTTTTCAAGTTATTTGTATTTTTAATTTGGGCCTCACTTTTATTACTTTATTAGCTAAGGGCAACAACCACTGTGCACTGTAACCGCCTATTCGCATTACAGCCCATTGAAGACGGCTAAAGTAAACATGAAATTCGTGATTACATCGCCACCTTATTAATGTCTTCTTTCACACAAATTGTAAATAAACCATGGATCAGTTTTTCATTTATCCAAATGGCAAGGCTTCTCAAATAGCTGTCACAAGTCGGCATAATCTACTATACCTATAAAAAAATATAAATATCCTAAAAAAATATCTTTAACATTTGTACTTTTTCCAATTATTATGCTGTAAATATTTTTGCACTTTATTTATAAATGCTTTATTTTTAATAAGAAATTATTCATATGTATGTGAATCATGCATGTAGATTGCATAAAAGAAAAGTATCCACAAATGTAGTGTAACCTATAATAAGAAAACGATAAAACCGTTCGCAATGCTATTTATTTTAACCGCAACTGTATTGTTTATTGCGGATTTTGTGAATAATAAAATAACATAAATGCGAATAGTTATAAAATCCATGCACCCGAGAGACTTGGTCTAAAGATAAATAAACGGAGAGCGGAATTATTTTTAACCGAAGCCGGTTTATTTCGGAGAGAAATCTCGTTTTGGGGGCTCTCGCTAATGCTCCTCTCTCGCGTTTTCTTGAACTGTGGTGAGTATGGGAGCTATTTTGCCCATGCACATCGCAAATTATCTAGACAACTATCTATTTCACGGCGATTAAGCTCATATTTCGATCCTTGTTCGGATCGTGGGGGCTATATCGATATCCTTCGTGAGACTGATTTATGCCACTATCGGGTAATCAGTATTAGTTTAGTGTTTTCTTCTCTTTTTGTTTTGTTTGCTAACGTCGCAGTTGATTGTCACGAACCAACAGAACCCCAATTCAAGCACCATTGAACCGATTCGCCAATACGTCACACAAACCAGGTAAATTGATTGATGTGAGTGTTGTGCGGGTTTATTGCTTATTGGTTAATGGTTTGTTTTCGACTCGGTTCGACATTGGTTATTGGGCAGATCCCGAGTCGCGGGATCCCAGCTGGGACATGTGATCAGAACCACAGGTTCTTACAAGCACTGAAAAAAATTGTTCTCTTCCTTACACAGTCAGAATAAAAATGGTATTTGGTCTTGGTAATATCAAAAACGAGATTGAAAAACTTTGGGATCCCAGGTCGTTTTTGCCCCACTATTTCCTAGTCAAATAACGAGATGGAAAACTTTAACGCCTCAGGTCGCTTTTACCCCACCATTGCCTCGGAACAAATTTGTTCTACACAAAATTCGAAAATATTATCTTTTTCTTCCGACTTCCGCTATTTACACACATAGCTTTTCACTCCATTGTTGATTTTCTTTGAGAAATTGCAGAGAACCGAGAGAAATGATTGATACAAAAATTGCGAGTTCCGGAGCACCTAAAAATAAAATTGCTCGCTTTGAAAATGGGAGCACAGATGATGTTTATATTTATAGCAACGCTAGAATATTTCGCTTGTGCAAATATTTAATAGTGACGTGTTTGGTGCGGTCATATTAAATTGCCCTTCACGACTCGCAGTTCACAACTTGAACATAAATTCAGTGAACATTTTCTACTAATTTCTGGGACCAAGAGAAAACTTTAAGTTACGAATGCAAATTCAAAAAAACACTTTATTTCCAGAGTAATTGGACCCGTTCGCAACTGACACATAATTACCTTGAAATTTCTGCAGTAATTAAACCCAGCCAGAGTCAACAAACCAACCACGCACATTAGTTAACGAGCTTTCCCCCACCCAAGTTCTCCTGATTTTTCCCTATTTGCAATTTCAAACAATGCAGTGCATCACAACAGGCTAATCGTATTATCAGATGGCCAAAGACCCCGTGTTCCCCCCATCAACTATCGCGGCCCTTAAGTAGTACAACTACAACACAAAAGAGAAAATGTGGAATTTTTATGCCCATTAATAGTTGACTAGGCGGGGTGTATTGTATTCGAGCGATATTATGTGTAGGTATACCTAGAAGTCAAAATATAAATAAACTCATTTTTTAATGTTATATGTTATAACTTATAGCAAACATAAAAAATCTACCTTATAAAAATTTTTTTTTCTAATCTGATAATTTGTAGAAAAGATATAGCTCCTTAAGATAGGCAACCTTTTTTTTAAGAGTTCCGTAAAATCAGATATTTTCTTTTATGAAGAAATTACAAATTATAAGCTATCATAGTTTTAAATTGAGAACTTTCCAATATTTTTTTCTCTGTACAACACACTACAGTTCAATACCACATATCGCTGCATCCAGTGGATCGATATTCGAGGATGGGGAAACTTGTTGGTGGGGGAAAAGCGACGAGTTTGAAACTTTTCGTAGTGACGTAGTCGCCAAGTTTGATTTCTCAAGAGTGTGTGTGAGTGTTTTTTGTTGAATTATTTTCGGTTCTTTTTTTTCTCGTAGAGGAGAGTGCGTGTGTGCGTTGTCACGTACAAACATCTTCGGTTCCATTCGACTTGGGGACCGGGACTCCGAGGGGAGGGAGGACCGAGACACCGAGCACCCGACTAATTTGACCCATTGCCGCTGCTGCCAAAAGCTTTAAACTGGGCCAAAACAGCAAAACAGTCAGCTGAGGCAACAGAATCAAGATAATGTTTCGGGTCAGCGTCTTTTCATCGCTTTTTTTTCTGGGTTTGCCGTCTAGTTACCAACTTATTCTACCTTATTCTTTGTAAGATTCTGGTAAATACCGCAAGTAGTTGGTTATTTAATGGTTTTGCAAGCACTATTAAATTCTTAGTAATTTATCAGCCAAGGATATCGATTTATGGTATGCAAATGCTATTTATTATTTCTACCAAACAAACAAATTTGATAGATTCTGTGATAATGAATAGTTTCATTGCCTGTTAAAAGTATGAATGAATTCTATTCCAGGTTTAGCACAGCTATTGTTAAATTGTTTGCCAAAGAACTTATCACTCGTGGTTATTTAATCTGGATCATCATCGCAGAAGTAGTTCAAATGCTCTGCTTATAAGGTTATTAAGATTTGTAGGTTCATTGAAAAAAATGTTTTTCTACCAAAAATATATCACATTTTTATTTTATTTGAGATTCTTTTTTTAAATATTTTTTATTTTTCGATTTTAGTGCATTTTAAGTTCGACTTGCCACATTAGTTTTATTTTTCGTGGCTTGTTTTCGTTTCAAGTTTTTCATTTACTCTTTTTACAGTCGGCGTCTCGCTGCTGTCAGCTAAAAATAGATTTTGCAACTCGCTGTTTTTGTTGTTGATTGTTTGCTGCTGTTTTTGTTGTTGCTGTTGATTTTTCTCCATATCTATTTATAGTTTTAACCTTGGCTGTCGGCGGAAAACGTCGTGGAGAATTTGAAAAGTGGCGAGTGGGGGATTGGGGAGGCAGGTGGAAAAAGGGGGGTTGGTCATTGTCTATTGACGGGATGTTCTGGGCTTCTAATTAGCGAAGCCGGTCCAGTACAACAACCCCCCTGGTCCACAAACCCAACATATTTACAGTCGGGGTCAAAATAATAGCACTTATGGGAGTGACTACAAAAAATTTTTTTCATAATTTTTTTAAGTTGTAACGAAATAATACATTTTGTACTCCTATTAAATATTTCTTTTTTAATATATTAACATTTTATTATTATTAATATATATCACATTATTTAATAATATTGTATTTATAAAACATCTAGATATTTTTTATATATTTATTAATTACCGATAGAATGCTATTATTCTGACCGCAGCTGTGCCAATTCCCCCTGCCAACCACCTGCAGTTTCTCTAATTGCAGTGCATTTTTCGTATATTTATGTACCTTGCAGTCTTGTTTTCTTGTTGTTCTTCTTGTTGCAAATTGCGCAATCAAATTGAAAGCGCATGTGTGTGTGTAGGTCAGTGCCTCATAGAAGATACTATTTTGGCAAAAGAAAAAAATGGGAAATAAAAAGGATTTAATTTCATCTAAACTAATATAATAGGAACAATAAAAAATGGTCAGTAGCAAATTCCACCCAGAACGGATTGACATAAAAATCTAGAAAAATCAAATTAATTCGGAAATAATCTTGAAATAAATGTAAATAGTTTTAAATTCAACTGGAAAATATGGTTATTCAATGCAAAATTTAAAGAGATAAATAAGCTCTAACACGATTTTGTTGTTTATTTTTCTTTTATTTCTTAATATTTGTGCCAGAGTTGAGTGTTTTTTTCACACACTCATACCCGAAGTTTAAGTACTAATTTCTAGTGAGATTTGATAAGATTGTTAAACACTTTTCTTGCAGTGTCACGGACATGGACTTACGTATATATTTTTATATAAAGGGTATTTAAGCAACGTCACGTTTTCTTCTCAGTCATGTGAATATATTTATTTGCCTTCGTTGTCTGTAATTTATTTTAAGAATTTGTGTGCTGCTTTTTTGAAGAATTTGAGTACTTATTTTCGAGTATTATGTACTTAATTTGAGTATATTTGTTGATAAGATTACAGTTACTCACAAGGGGACTGATTCAGCTGATTTTGTGTGCGCTTTCTTTTGAATGGAAGTGGAAAGAGTATTTCCTGGGCTGCTTAACATTTTGTATTTTTGTTTTTTCTTGCGCAAAATAAGAGAACAAGAAATAGCCACCTGAGCTGCTCGAACCACCTGTATTTGTTTACCTCTTTTGTTGTTGTTGTTATTGTTATTGTCTGTGAAAATGCACGAGTTGCATAAATAATTAAATACTAATTATAAAGAAAAAAACAAAAAACAAAAGAAATATAATGAATGAAAATTGAATAAATAAAACTAAGTTGGGTAGCTTAGGCCCAAATGACAAATGAAATCCGCGTACGTGCGCCAATCTATCCATCTACTTAGGAATCCACTCGCTTACTCACATATCACACTACCCACTATCTATCTACATATCGACTATCTAAATACATAAATACATATATTTATTTGCATGCGGAGTATCTGTGGCCACGGAAACCCAAACCCGTTTCGTTTCGTTTCGTTTGGGGACTTAAAGGCTTCGTTTTGCGCATTTTACCGGCAAATGCCTTCGCAATCTGGTAATATCCAGACTTTGAGCTCCAGCCAGACCTCAGACATCCGTTTCGCCTCCACTCTATTCTTCTATATTCTACCCTATTTCCTTTTTTTTTTTTAATATATTTTAGTTCACTTTCTTTTGTCTACACAGTTCAAAAAGACTTTGTATAACTAATTATTGGAATACCATTGGTGAACATTGTTCAATATTAATTTCTAATAGTAAGACTCAAACCTGTTGTTACATTGTAACCGTTGTGCCCACAAATGCAAACTGGATTCGATTGCTCAGTTGGATTTTAAAAGCTGGTTTACCTCTTTTCATAGAGTATGCATATTTTCTTGGTTCGAATTTGTAGTTAAATAAATAGTTTATCGCTTGATGCTAAAGAAACTTGGAAAAATGAAAAAAAAAATTTTTTTGTGATAAAAAAAATCCTTACACATAAACCAATTCCTATTACTTTTATTATGATCTTTTATTACTCATAAGAACTTCAAACTTTTTTCTTTCTGTGTTTTCTTGTGGTGGGCGGTAGGTTTTCATGGGTGATTGGATGGTTGGCTGGCGCTTCAGAGGGCGACAATCCAAAGTTCAAGCCCGCGACCCTCTGATAGAATATATATGTAGATATAGGTATAGATGGAAGTAAACAAACCAACAGGAGGGGACAAAAGATGAGGATGAAGGTGGGGTACAGCTACGGGAACACTTTCAATTGAGTGCCTGTCTAGTTCGTCTGTCGACGTGAACGAATAACAACGGCATTCACAATGTGCCCCAGGTCAAAGCTTGAAAGCTTATTTGATAAAAAACGCAGAATGGTTTACAATCTGCTGGAATTCCTCTCGAGACGTCAAAAGACAAACAATAAGTAGAGTAAAAGTAGAGATCGGGGGCGAAGGAGGCGTTTTCCAACCCTATAAGAAATAACATCCCCACTCCCTTCCGTTTTCGAAGAATGGATCTAGACCAGTTTTAATCCTTCGCTTTTTTTGCTAGCAGTGTTTAAAAGACAGAAATAGTTTAATAAATGTAGGGTGGTGGTTTTATTATTTTATTTTATAATTTAAAAAAATAAATTTTTTACTTTTATTCATAAATTGAAATCCAATATTGGTCCCCAAGGAATCTATGGTAGATCTAAGTTCAAACATGGTTATTTCGGAATTCGGGGGCTCCTAAGTTAAAGCTTATGACCCCCTCTCCGCCCCCTCTTACCATCCGCCGCCAGCCTTTTTTTTGCTTTTTTTAATTTATTTTTGATGGCTATTTTCAGACATTTTATGGTCATGCAAACGAGACACGAGTACAAAAACAAAGTGAAATAAAAGACAAGTCAGACAGATAAATGAAAATATGCTAAAAAGAGTTGTCGCTCAATTTGTGTTTTTGTTTTCGGTTATTTTAACAGCAGCCGGCAAAACAGAGCCGCTTCCTGGTGAAAAGCGAGGGGGGGATTTATTGGGGGGACTTTCGTAAGGCGGAAGGACCTGTTAAACAGCTGTTCGAGACCCAATCAAATAATAAAAAAAACGAGTAGCTGCACTCAAAAAAACTGAACATAGGATTTCCAGAAAAAACATTTTTTTTCCAAAAATATGTACATATTTATTATTTATTAATGTTTTAAAAACAATTTTTGATTTAAGCTCTTTGGTTGAAAGAAAATTCTCATTGTAGATAATATTTTTTGGGAAATAAGTTAGTTTGTGTTTTAGAGACACTTTTTGAAAATTGCCTGATGTTCACAAAAATATTTCCCAAAAGTCGAGATAATTTTTTTTATTTATTTAATTTTTTTGTTGTTGTAAATATAAATCCCTTACTAAAATACATTTATTTTTATGAGTGTATAATTGAATTATATTTTATTTCGCCGGCTGCCTTTGCTCTGGCTCTCTTTCTTTGTTGCTCTCTATCTTGGGGACAGTCCCTCTCTCCCTCTCTGGCAATCTCTCATGTTTTCTCTCGCTGGTTACAGTGTATTCACCTTCGCCATCTGCAAATTGAAGAAAAAGTTTGTTTATTTTAATTTTCTGTTATTTTTCAGTTTTTGCTCACAACTTGTTGTTTGTGGGGCCTGAAGTGCCAAAATGAAAAAATGCAAATTCAGTTCGTGACTGTTTTGATATTTATGCATTGAAATTTGTTGACTTGCAAATCGTATGGCACTTTTTCGAATATTCGCCTTTTGTTTTTGTTCTCGTTTTTTGTTTTTCTTTTTTTTCATTTTGCGAATTTTTGCTGCTTTTGTTTACATCGTGCGCTTCGCTCGGTTTATTTGTTTTGCTCGTAGTTTTTGCCAAAAAGCCATAAATTGCTCTCTACTACGTCACAAGCACACATACATGTGCAATTTGTTGTTGCCGCCACACCTCCAAAAGCCACCAACAACAACAATAACAATAATAAAAAGCATCGAAAACTCACCACACTGCAAAACTCGGTTCCCTCTCTTGCGGATTCTGCTCTCTTACTCTCTCGCTCTCAATTGCTCACTCAGGACTTTTTTGCACTCCCCCTTTTCGACCCCTTTTTCTGCCCGCTTTAATCACCCACTTTTCCATTTTTTTTTGCTCTCGAAAGCTACCATTCTTTATTGCTTTTTTAACCGACTTTTCTAATACGATTTTACAACTAAGCAGATTGCAATATTCCCAAAAGGGGTTTTCGGATGGTAAAAGATCATAAAAGCTATATGTAAAATGTTTTATTCCGTTTAAAAGTGCCTTAGCTGTTTATTTTGAGATTTTTTAAAAGTTTTTTATTAATTGAAATTATTCTAAGCATTATTAACAGATTTCTAACAGTTCTCAAATCGATTCCTTTGTAACTTTGATGTATTTTATCATTTATTTTTTGTATCAGCATAATTAAAAGGTATTTAATCCTAATATGGGACACTAATAAAAAATCCTAAGATCATTACATATCTTTTATTTTTTTATCAATATTATAATACCCTATATTATAACTTATAATTAATAAGACAGTTGAATGTAAAATATCCGACTGTACATATGAATTCGCACATTGTACAACCAACCGTATCGAGTATATTTTTCAAGTCTCCCCGGGATCAGTGGAACTGAGGTTCATCAGACTCGCATAACTCACGCGCCACCCACCAACTCCCACCATCCCACCGCCCACCGACCATAAACCCCCCTTTCCGCCCACTTTAAATCACCTAGCCAGTGTTCAAATTCGCATCCAGCAACCTCGAGCAAAACGTTTTTGCCTCAATGCAAACGCTCGGTAAATTGCATCTGCGGCATTTATAATTACCAACATACAAACGCTCGTACATTTGTAATTTATATTCGAATTTTGTTCGTTGTTTTTTTTTGTTTTTGTTTTTGCCACGCATAGAAAGAGATATATACACACGATTCCGTTGGCGCCAGGAAAACGTTTGCCTGAATCTCGACAAGGTTGCTGTGTTTTTGTTTTTGGGGGCCAAATGCCGGATCTTCTATAAGGTTAAACAGTCGAAATAATAATCAATTAAAATAATGATGGTACAAAATAGGATCTACCGACCTACCGCAGTCCGAGGTTCAATCCCCCCCACTAAACTTGAATCCCTTAATATTTCCCTTACATGAATGCCCTTTCCTCTAGAAAACATCCAATGAAATATCTTGAAGCTAATATAATCTTATAAATGCACAAAATATCGAGCAATTTGAGTTATTTAGACAAAATCAACCCATCCCATCAACATTTTGGGTTCTTAAGTCCTATGCTCGCATGCTTGTTTACATTCCCCAGTTTTTGCTTGTTGATGCAAATGGATTGTTGTCATCTTGAAACTTTTTGGCAATGTGCCGATGAGAAATAACATGAAATTAAATTAAATAAAATTCATTTAAATTCGTGGCATTTTTGATTGGCAAAAGTGCATGCAATTTCCTGCTCAATATCATCCTCATAAGCAAATAAATATTTTCAATCCCCCTTATTGATGGGTTCTTTTTCGCTTTTGTTTTTGTTTTTATGTGGCTTCGTTTTCATTCTTGATTAAATGACAATCGTTGAATATTTAAGGGCATTATCTGCTCGAATTATATTTCGTTCTCTCGCCAGCTTCCTGTTTCTATAATAAGATCGTGTGCAAATGAGATATGGAATTGTGAAATTTGTTTACATATTTTCACCTAATAGGGAAACGAAGTGCATTCAATTATTTTGATAGAGAGCCAAGAAGAAGTTGAAACTTGAGTGGTCTTATCGGGATCTAAAATTGAACCGAACCCATACTAATATCAATAGAAATATACATAGGTGGCGCTCTAGCTGATATTATTTTACGACTTCGATCGAATTAGTCGCAATATCAGTGGGTCTACGAGTACAATGGACTACTCATGCAGATATAGAATAAGTAGAGCTCGTGATCTTGGGTTAGTCACGGCTGATGCGACTGATGAAATAATGCCCAAATGATCCGAAAACCCCCAAAACCCCCTCCCCCTTCTGGTACTCCTCGTAAACTCAAAAGAAACGGAAAGTTTCCTCGGTGTACGTGCATTTTCATACTATTTGCACTCCTATCAGCTGGCCTAAATCGCATATAAATACGAAAGTATTAGATTGTATTATTCTTAGTTTGACTCGCCTGAATATTCTTACAATGCTTTACTATACACATTCACAGCCTGATTAGCGGGTGGGTTCGTAAAACACATGACCACAGAGACGTTAGTTTAATCAGCGACCTTGAGATAGTGATTGGGAAGTGAGATAAAAGACCATTAAACGGCGTCGTCCGGAAATTAGGACTTTTAGATAGTGGTGTTCGCGAAAATAGAAGTGCAGTTGAATGGCATCGTAAAAGTATTAATTACCTTGCACTCGAAGAGCAAAGTCTTTGTAGCAAGGTAAAAAAGAACAGGTAACCCCCCGTTATAGTGAATTCAAGTGTTATATCCAATGATGTCTGGAAAATCTGTAAAGTACTTACATGATATGATGATATTATATTATATGTAGCCAAGTTCGATATTACCGAATCGCCACTGTACTCGTGGGATGTTTGTTTCCCCCATTATGGTATTGCGATTATTACTATATGGTGATTTATATCCGTGCAATATCTATTGAAGAATTTCGCTTATATTGCCAAATGAGCGATAAGCATGCATGCATATATGCATTGTATGTTTATCGGTTATCGCACTGACTATCGTAATTACCGTTAACGCCCACCTGACGTCATCAGCTGAGATAATGAGATAATGAAACCGATGTTACTCATTATTACCTTTCCTCTGGATCTCTTTTCCCCAGCTCCCATTCGCTAGCATCATAAATATTGCGCACACAAACGAACCATGTTCGTATGTATGTTCCATAAGTACACACATATGTAGGTCTTTTATATGCAAGTAGATAAGCTGCATAATAAACCGCATTACGAGTGGGTTGCAAGTTGTGGACCTGTGGGTGGTGGGTTCTATTCTAATGCGCAGTGGAATTTGATTTCAGATTCGATTGTAATCGGTATGGATATATGTATGTACCTTGTATGTAGGATGAGTCAGATCTTTTCATTGCGAAACCCTTGATGTCAATTGTTTTCTAAGGGTGAAGTTAAAGATGACTTTCCTTGATTTTAATACGCATATTCCAAACCAGGTACTTTAAACCGTCCTAGCAACGCTATTATTTTAGGATCCCTGTCTAGTATGGATCCGAAAATAAGCTCTACTTTTTGCTTAAATAAGCATAATCTTTTGCTCCCTTAAAGAAAAAACCATATAAAATCCCCTGAGTTCTCAGTTTCCAACCGATTTGCTTGGGTTTCTTGGATATTTCTTTAAAAGCGCCTACGTGTGTGTTGTCACGTCCGCCTTGAACTCACCTCACCCCATAAACCCCCCACCCACAGACCAGAGAATTCACCACGAGCCGAGTCAAAACCCGAAGTTTACGAAGAGTCAGTCTCTCTTTTTACAGCTCATCCTTTTTTCGTTTATTTTTTGTGTGGTGACTACGCTCAGTCGTGCTCTCCGATTTCACCTCCACCCAAAAGTTACTTGTGGAGGCAGGACTCGCTGAACGAAATTGCGAGAACAAGTCGAAGAATCTCGAGGATTTCGTACCCAGTACTTGTAAAGTCAAGGGGTATACTTGGTTTTCTATAAATACAATCACTTTTGAATAATTACTTAATAACTTAATATAAGGTGTTAGTTCAAAACTTTGTTTAAATAATGATATAAAACTGTTTTTATTAAATGATCAATTTGTATTTATATTGTTAACTTTTTACTATACATATTGCATGGGAATAATATATTTATCAAAGGTTCCATAAATCACAGGGTATCTTCTAGTCGAGATCTTTCATTTTTTAAGGACTCCCAGTCACAGAGACGCCTTGACCCACTGCAGGGTCAACGACTGCAGCGCAAAGCTGGACGGGATGTGGGTCACATTTGTAACTGTTGGCCGCCTTTTTGGACCCCCGCTGCGCTTCATCACAAAAGTCCCATGCCAAGAAAAAGGCATTAATCCCTTCCTTTAGTTATGAGTGTCCTACTAAAAAAAACAGTGCCCCTTAAATTTCCGTAAAAATTGTTTAGGATTGAAACAAAAATCCTAACCTGAAACTTTGGCATTTAGCTACTTATTCACCAGGGAACTCCTGAGAATTTTGTAATTTAAACCTAATTAAAAATAATATGAGATAGAATAAAATCCTAAATTACATATTTAATTATAAAACTATTACAAACTCTTGAGATTTTTGGGATGTGGCTATTATAACCTTTGTATAGCTAATTGCATTTAAATTAAATTAAAAATTGTATTAAATTTAAAAAACCCTAACTTAAAACTTGAGGATTTAACTAGCAAACTACGATGAACTCTTGACAATTTCGGGATGTGACTCTAATATCCCTTTTGCAAAGCCAATGACTAACCGAAAGTGACCTTTTCCAGATTGTGGCCCGGCGACATGACCTGAAGCTGATCGTGACCTCCGCCACGATGGACTCGACCAAGTTTGCGACCTTCTTTGGCAACGTGCCCACGTTCACCATTCCGGGCCGGACCTTTCCCGTCGACGTGATGTTCAGCAAGAACACCTGCGAGGATTACGTGGAGTCGGCGGTGAAGCAGGCGCTGCAGGTCCACCTGACGCCCAACGAGGGCGACATGCTCATCTTCATGCCCGGCCAGGAGGACATCGAGGTGACGTGCGAGGTGCTCGAGGAGCGGCTGGCGGAGATCGAGAATGCGCCCGTGCTGAGCATCCTGCCCATCTACTCGCAACTGCCGTCGGATCTGCAGGCGAAGATCTTCCAGAAGTCCGGCGATGGGGTGCGCAAATGCGTGGTGGCCACCAACATAGCGGAGACCTCGCTGACCGTCGACGGCATCATCTACGTGATCGATTCCGGCTACTGCAAGCTGAAGGTCTACAATCCGCGCATCGGCATGGACGCCCTGCAGATCTATCCCATCTCGCAGGCGAACGCCAATCAGCGGAGCGGTCGAGCCGGACGAACTGGTCCTGGCCAGGCGTTCCGTCTGTACACCCAGCGCCAGTACAAGGACGAGCTGCTGGCCCTCACCGTTCCCGAGATCCAGCGCACCAATCTGGCCAACACGGTGCTGCTGTTGAAGTCGCTGGGCGTCGTGGATCTGCTGCAGTTCCATTTCATGGACCCACCGCCGCAGGACAACATCCTCAACTCGCTGTACCAGCTGTGGATCCTGGGCGCCCTCGATCACACCGGTGCCCTGACCACGCTGGGTCGCCAGATGGCCGAGTTCCCGCTGGATCCGCCGCAGTGCCAGATGCTCATCGTCGCCTGTCGCATCGGCTGCAGCGCCGAGGTGCTGATCATAGGTAAAGATGGTAGAGATAATCGAAAAAACCCTTTTGATTGGTGTACCGATCGGTGGAATGACTCCTTAACAAAAAGGAAAAATGCAATATTTTTCACAGTTTTTAATTTTCCACCAACAAAATAATTCGTTTTTTGACCGAAACAATGGTAATATTGGTCCAAATAAGGATTGTTATGCCTTTCTGAACTCGTTTTTAAATTTCCAATCGATTGGCAATTAAACCTGAAAATTTTATTTTTTTGCCATTTTTTGCAAAAAATCCTGATGTACCCCCTTATAAATAAATTGAAAAATGACGAAAATTTTATTTTTTCAAAATCACACGGAAAGTGTCATGGATTTAATTATTATTTTGCTATCTGTTCAAAACAGTCTGTATTTTTGGTGTACGACCATTTTTAGCCAAGTTAGAGCAAAAAAACAGAAAGGAATAATTTTAATTTTTACCAAAAACCCAGATTCCAATTTTCCACAAAGAATAATTCATTTTTTTACCGAAACAATGGTAACATTGCTTCAAATAAGGATTGTCATACCTTTCTGAGCTCGGTATTAAATTTCCAATCGATTGACATAAAAACCTGGACATTTTATTTTTTTGCCATTTTTTGCAAAAAATTATGATGTACCCCCTTATAAAAATTTAAAAAATGACGAACCTTTTTTACTTTTTTCAAAATCACAAGGAAAGTGTCATGGTTTTAATTATTATTTTGCTATCTGTTAAAAACAGTATGTATTTTTGGTGTACGACCATTTTTGGCCAAGTTAAATAAACCCAGATCCCAATTTTCCCAAAAAAAAATTAGTTTTTTGACCAAGAGCTATGTAATCTATATGTTTAGTCACGTAGGTTTTCCTAAAAAGGTATAAAAAATAAGCAAAATGGGAATATCTCCCCTTAAGATCTTGAATAGTTGCGCTGATCCCTTGTTTCCCTTTTCGTAATGCCAAAACAGTTTCCATGTTGTCGGTGCCCTCGATTTTCTACCGACCCAAGGGACGCGAGGAGGAGGCGGATGGTGTGCGCGAGAAGTTCCAAGTGCCCGAGTCGGATCACCTGACCTACCTCAATGTCTACCAGCAGTGGCGCCAGAACAAGTAAGTCTGCATCCAATCCTCCCTAGAAAACCCAGCTAACTCCCTTATCAACTTCGCCCACAGCTACAGTTCGTCGTGGTGCAACGAGCACTTCATCCACATCAAGGCGATGCGCAAGGTGCGCGAGGTGCGGCAGCAGCTGAAGGACATCATGACGCAGCAGAACCTGAGCGTCAAGAGCTGCGGCACCGACTGGGACATTGTGCGCAAGTGCATCTGCTCGGCGTACTTCTACCAGGCGGCGCGGCTGAAGGGCATCGGGGAGTATGTGAATCTGCGCACAGGGATGCCCTGCCACCTGCATCCCACGTCCGCCCTGTACGGCCTGGGCACCACGCCCGACTATGTCGTCTACCACGAGCTGATCATGACCGCCAAGGAGTACATGCAGTGCGCCACCGCCGTCGACGGCTATTGGCTGGCCGAGCTGGGCCCCATGTTCTTCTCGGTCAAGGAGTCGGGGCGCAGCGGGCGCGAGAAGAAGAAGCAGGCGGCCGAGCATCTCAAGGAGATGGAGGAGCAGATGCTGAAGGCCCAGCACGAGATGGAGGAGCGCAAGCAGCAGGCGGCCGAGCGGGAGGAGCAGCTGGCCGCCAAGCAGGAGATCGCCACGCCGGGCAACGCCACGCCCCGCCGCACGCCGGCCAGGATCGGCCTTTGAGAAGCCCCTTGCCCTGCCCCCCAGGGAATTAGTCTTCATTTCACTTTCAATTCAACAAGTTTTTGCTATTTTTTTTTTGTGTTTGCTATACCCTTTGTATAATCCCATATCCTAATAAAGAATCATTGTAAACCGGAGACTGAGCAGGGCTACTAGGAAGCTGCCTGGCCGAGGATACGTGCCGCCGTTCTCCACGAAGATGCACCTGTCGACCTCCAGTCGATGGGTCTCGCTGCAGCTGCACTCTCCCCACTTGCAGACCATGGAGGCAGCCGTCACTGTGAGGTTCTCCTGCTCCAGGCGCTGCATCCGGCAGTCGCCGTCGTGGTGACAGAGTGCGCCAAAGGGCACGATGGGCTGGCAAGTGATGCGCTCCTCCTTCTCCTCCTCCTCCTCCCGCTTGGACACCTCGTTGGCCAGCCGCTTGGGGTAGTGCGACGTGCCGCAGACGCAGAGGTGATCCAGGCAGCGGCCACCCGGGCCCAGGTTGATCTTGCACGGCGAACTGTGCTCGCAGCTGTCGCCGAGCCCGGAGCCCCCGATGCACTTGGTCATGTTGTGGTTGTGCACGAAGCTGGCGGCACAGCCGCACTTGCCCACCCTCGTGAGGCAAACCGAGGCTCCACAGCTGCCACAGTCCTTGTCCACGGTGCATTTGGATTCTGCGGAGAAAGAAATCGAAGGGGAATAGACATATAAAGTACATAAAAACTAGTTTATGAGTTTACCTATTTAAGGGCCGTTTTCTCGTCCGCCCGTTAACTTTAAATTAGGGTTAAAACTCTGATTTCCCATACGATTTCAAGGTTTTAACCCTACTTTAAATTTAACAAACGGACGAGAAAACGGCCCTCAGTTTTTTATATTTTTCCAATATGATAATTATGAGAATTGAATTTATCAGAAGGTAAATGATATTATATTTCAAGATCTATAATAATATGTAATTTTCTCAAATTTATATCCAAAATTTAAAGGAATATTATAAAGCGATTGGGATTATGTAGTTTTCTTCAAAGTATTTAAGCAATTATTAAATTCCATTGGGTTTTTTTTTAATTGCCCTAAGATTGCTTCACATTCGATTTCGATTAGATGAGTTAGGCTCCATTCTATAGACTATAGATGAGTCATCTGCTTCTATAATTCTAATGAATAATTATTTAGTAATTATAATTATAAAAAAAAATTAAATATCAGGGATCGTAATTAGAAGCAATATAATCATTCTTAAGTTTTACAAATTATTTTATTATTTTTGAGTTGTTTTTTTATTTATCAGGAAATAAATAAATATAACAGAATTTAAAAATAATCATTATTTCTGTGTAAGTGCAAAATCAACTAAAAATCTAAAAATCATCAACACAGCGAATTTAACAAGTGAAAAGTAATTTTTAAAAATAAAAAATAATGATTGTTTTTGGATCCTGATAAATATGTATATTATCTATGTATATAGGGGACTTCAGGGCGATTTCTCGCTGTGTACTCACCCAATACGGCCAGACAGTGTCCCTCGTGGAGCTCGAAGTTAGTGGGACAGAGGCACCGGTGGCCGATGCAGGAGCTGAAGCGCTCGGCCAGCTGGCACTGCCGCTGGAACTCGCACGCTCCGCCCAGCTGGACCACCGCCGGCACACAGCGCCGCCGATCCTCGCTGGGCACGAAGCCCTTGGAGCAGAGGCACTGCTGCCACTTCACGTGGCACAGGGCGTCCGGCATGGGACACGGACAGGGGCCGCCAATGATGTTGGTCACCTTCTCCTCCAGCGGCGCGCAGGCCACCCGCTCGCCGGAGCCACGTGCCGTGCAGATGCAGGCCATGTCCACGCAGCGACCCCTCTCGAATTGGCCGCACTGGGCGTCCGAGGTGCAGGACAGCTCCAGCAGCTCCTCCGCCAGGAGTACGGCCGGAAATCCGGCCAGCAGCACTAGGATCCAGCTGAGCATCGCTTGCATTTCAGTTCTCTTCGGTTGACTTTATGCACGTTGGACGACTGCTGTGAAAACCGTTAGCTGTGGACCGCCAAAAAGCTCGTTTCGAAAATCAGTTCGGATTTGATCAGTGCTGTCGTTTTGTCCTTTTTTTCGAAACAGATCTTTTTCCGAAAAGGGTATAATAATTAAATGTATGTGAGAAATTTATGTCTCCGCCAATTTTCACATATTTTAAGAGAGGTGACTTCATACATTTCTCTAAAAAAATTCACAACAATTTAATTTCTCAGATTTAAATTTCAATCCATTGGAAATTTATAACATTCTATATTTGAGTCAATATTTCCCCAAAAAATACATATTATTTTGTGTGTAAAATCGGGATCTGGGTTTTTGTTAAAATCAACACTTTTCTTAGAGTTTTTTTCTTCTGTAACTTGGTCAAAAATGTTCCTAATTCAAAAATGGGTACTGCTTTAGACAGCTAACAACCAAATAATTACAAAAAAACCATTGTACTTTCCGTCTGACTTAAAAAAAATATTTTTTTTAAGCATACTTGTACATTAAATTACCGATAATTTAAATTTTCTGGTTTTAAAATTGGGAGTTCAACGACAGTAATGCAATTGTTTTGGCCTTTGGTTTTTTTTTTCCATTTTTGTTATATAGTGTTTTTTTACTTAAAAACAACTTAAATATTTATAGCACATTTTTAAAAATCGATTTCAATTTACCGTTAAAAACTCCGAAAAGCTTAGAACTTATCGATATCTAGCAGCTGACTGACAGTCCGGCAGCATTGCGCCGTTGGTCTGGTCTGGCAACCCTAGCAAAACGCAATAAAAAAAAAACGCTTAGCAAATTACAAAAACCATGTCGTTCGGTAATTTATTAATGAAAAGCGGCCTAAATCCGGGCGTGCGCGGTGCCCAGGCCGGCGTCCTGGTGGCCGCCACCCGGCAAGGACACACCATCCGCGGCAAGGCGCCCGGCGTGGCCCGAACCCTGGAGCAGCGGGTGCAAGGTAGGCGGCTCACCGTTGATGTAACCACTGCCCATCGAAACTCCTGGTTTTTCTCCCCCTTCTTCCCGCAGAGGAGACGGCCACGGATCCCGAGGTGGTGGCCCGCATCAACATTGGCTTCCCGCAGCTGAAGGAGTCGCGTTCGGCGCAGCTGAAGACGCGCCTGGAGCACCTGAAGGCGCAGCGGAGCAGCAAGCAACTGGAGCAGCTGGCGCGCAGCAATAAGCGTGAGTAAACGAGGAAATCTTGGGGAACAGCTACTCATATGCTTCCCCCCCCAGTGATCATCGACCTGGAGCAGGTGCAGCGCACCTATGTGAAGACCACCGGGCAGCACGATCTCCGCCTGCTGGCCGATCACTACGGCATCTTCGAGCATCTCTTCGGCAGCGCCTACTTCGTGCCCCGCGTGCCGCTGAGCATTGCCTACCAGCTGGAGGGCGACCGCCTGGCCCCCGTCTACAATGGCAACGTGGTCAAGCCGGCGGAGGCCGCCCAGGCGCCGCAGATCAGCTTCGATGGCCTGGTGGATCCCATTACGGGTCAGGCAGCAGCCGCCGCTGGTCGGGACACCAGCTACTGGACCCTCGTGGCCAGCAATCCCGATGCGCACTACACAAACGGCCAGGCCGAGTGCCTCCATTGGTTCATGTAAGACTCGTGTCATCTTAACTTAATCCTGGACTCATCCCTGTATCCCTTGGCAGCGCCAACATACCCAATGGCCAGGTGAGCGAGGGCCAGGTGCTCGCCGAGTATCTACCGCCGTTCCCGCCACGCGGCGTGGGCTACCAGCGCATGGTCTTTGTGCTCTACAAGCAGCTGGAGCGCCTGGATCTCGGCTCCTACCAGCTGGCCGCGGAGGACTTTAGCAACCTGGAGAAGCGCAGCTTCAGCACCCTGGACTTCTATCGCCAGCACCAGGAGCAACTGACGCCCGCTGGCCTGGCCTTCTATCAGACCAACTGGGATGAGTCGTTGACGCAGTTCTACCACGATGTTTTGAGTGAGTTTGTAAAGAGAAAGGCTCCTCTAATAGCCAATATTATAATTCCATATCCCTGCAGAGAGCAAGGAGCCCGTCTACGAGTACGACTTCCCCAAGCCGTATCTGGCCGACCAGAAGTTCTTCCCGCTGAAGCAGCCCTTCAACCTGTACATGGACAAGCACCGCGACCAGAAGCAGCTCAACAAGGAGTACCTGGAGCGCAAGCTGGCCAAGACGCATCCCTTCGCCGGGCCGGAGCAGCCGCTGCGCTTCCCCAACGCCCATGCCATCCGCGATGTGCCCTCGTGGCTGAAGACCGAGATCCGGAAGCAGCGCCTGGGCACCGGACGGGTGCAGGACTATTAGGTTGACTCGAAGGAGATGCTGTTAAGTTTTACGTGTGTGTAATAGTGGTTAACAAGTTTTGGTTTCTCTTTATTCACTGGAAGTACATGAGTCGCTAAAAGTACACGGTTGCCTCAAGCTGCAAACTGCAAACTGGGAACTACAAACTACATGGATATAGCCTAAATAAATATGGAGAATCGTGTGATGCGTTAACAATTGTCCGGAAGATAATCCTTGAATGTGCTAATTTAATTAGTTACCTACTCATTTACTTAATCGCTGTGTTGGTTTTGCTTGCCTCGCACAAAATGTTGGTTAAATTGTATGTATTTTTGGCACAGTTGTATTAAGTACTCTTCGGCTAAGTCTGCGCCTTGCCGTAGCTGCCCACTGGAGGCCTGTACATGGCCGGCAGAAAGGAGACCTGAGTTCGATTGAAGGCATACTTTCGCTTGCCAATATTCTTGAGTACATTGTCCATGCGCGTGCCCTCGCTGAAAGGAGAAACAGAGGTTAACTGGGTTAACTAATCCCCATTAAATCCAACCCACCTCCGCATGGTGCTCAGTGCGTAGGGCACGTGCTTGGCCGGCAGCTGGAACTCGCGCACCAGGACGCGGCACTGCTCCAGGGTCACCGCCATGCCGGTGCGATCCTTGGCGCTCTTGCAGGAGGTGAACCGCAGCCCGTCCATCAGCCGGCAGGCGTCCTCGGCCAGGTGCAGGATCTTCACGTTCTTGGAGACATTCGCCCGCAGCTGCTGCTCCATGAAGCCCAGCAGCGACTGCAGCGACTCGCCGGCGTCCACGGAGCCCAGTCCCAGCTTGCGGTAGCGCCCGAAGTACTGGCTGAGCCGCAGATAGTTGTCCCAGTTGGAGCGGTGCTGCTCCCGCGTCTGGCCGAGCGTCTCCGCGAAGCTGGCCTTCTCGTTGATGCCGATGTTGAAGAAGACGGGCGTGATCCTGAACGAGATGGAGGTGCCGTTGCCGGGCAGCGAGTGCTCCGGCACCGGCAGCTGCACCTCCAGCGCCTGGCGCGAGCCCGTGATCCTGGGCATGGGCGCCATCGCCGCCTCGCCCTGGGCCCGCACCAGCTGGAAGCTGACGGCGGACAGGTCCTCGATGGCGATGCACATGTCGCTCCACATGTCCGCCTCGTTCCCGTACAGCGTCAGCAGGCCCTCGAAGTAGGCCAGCGGCCCGAGGTCGCGCAGCATCACCAGGTAGCCCATGTCCAGCTCGCTGCCCCACAGCCGCAGCATCAGGGAGCTGACCAGGGCGGTTAGCTGAAAGGAAAGTGGGAAAGTTATTAGAAAGTGGTTACTTTTATAGTTAATTTATAGGATTCCCCTTGAATATTTATATTTATAAATGTAACTTTTTGGCGGTTTTTATTAGGGATCTTTAATCTGATTAATATATGTAGTAAAAATTAATATCACTATTTTCAGTTTAAGATAGATAAGTACTTTCCTTAATTCACTCTTTTATGAAATTCTGAATTTCCACGCGAATTCTTCAGTCCCTATAGTCTGATAAATTCAAAACCTTTCTGTAAAACTTAACTTTTACACTGAAAGTAATTTGTTAAAGACTCAGTTCAGTGAAATAGATTACCTATCCAGGTGTTATGACTAGGGATTTCACCAAAGCCTAACAACCCTGATTAATAAGGTTTCAGTACAGTTTCTGTGTTACGAATTAATAAAACCCCTTTAATTAAATAATGTTAAAAACAATATTACGTAAAAATATTATTTATATTATGAACTATAAAACCCTGATTATTTTCACGCGAAGTCTGCAGAACCCGAATATTTTCAAAACCTTTCCCTGGAACTTTACAATTACAATGAAGGTAATTATTTTTTAGTTTTATTTTTTCCGATCAGAAATAATGATTATTTTTGATATTTATTTTAAAACTCAAAAATAATCATTATAGTGATCCTCTTTGATTAATCTATTCATTATCGCAATGCTTTTTATTTTTGGGATTTTTATAATATTCCTCAAAAATAATGATTATTTTTGAGGAATATTGATTATTTTTGAGGAATATTATAAAAAAATTAAAATCATTGCGATAATGAATAGATTAATCAAAGAGGATCACTATGGTGTTTTCCTTTTTTGCGTATGTCGATCCTAAGTGCCTGATTTTTTGGTTCAAAAAATATATCAATAATCATTATTTACGGTCCCTGAAAAAAACCTAATGTGACTTCCTTATGAAAAATATTTTGAAAAAGAAATCAAGATGTTACAGTGGTAAAAAAAATTTGAAAATGTACAAAATATTTAAGGAAGGAATAAATAAAATAGGGACGATGGCACCTCCAACCTACAAAAGTTCTGGGTTCAACTTTAGTGAAGAAAAACGATTTTACACTGTACTAAATAAATAAAGTTTGTAAAGCTTTTCGATGCTTACCGCCTGGGAGAAGCAGACGTCCCGGCGGTACATGATGCTCGCCTGGATGCGGTTGCAGCGCATGTCCTGCTGCAGCCGCTGCACCGAGTGCATCAGCCGGGCGGTCTTCAGCAGCCGGTCCATGGCGTGGCGCAGCTTGCGCATGCTGGGCCGCAGCTCCGCCGCCCAGTCCGTGGTCATCGAGAGGTCCAGGCCGTCGGTGAACTTGTTGCCCTTCTTGACGGGCGCCGATCCGCCCGGCTGGAGGTCCAGCTCGAGGCTCGGCGCCTGCTTGGCTGCCGCCGAGGGGGCGGCGATCACGTCCGGCGCCTGCTGCGGAGCCACCGCGAAGCCCTCCCGCTTGAGCGGCGCCTTGGGATGGCGCAGCCGGATGGCCGGGCTGTCGCAGCGGCCGCAGAAGAACTTCAGCTTGCTGACCAGGCACATGACGCTCGCCTCGATGTTCAGCTGGGTGAGATCCAGGGGCTCCGGCTCCTCCGTGGGCCGGTAGTAGTTGGCCGACGGCGACGAGCTCATCAGCTTGGTGTCCAGGAAGCCGGCCGATGGCTGTTGATGCTGCTGCTGCCGCTGCCGCTGCGCCTGCCGCCCAATCTCGTCCAGATCGATGAGCTGCAGCACGGATGGAGCAGCTGGCTGGGCAGCCTGCGAGTGCCAGGCCAGCGGCAACGATTGATATGTAGCCTCCGCCTCCGCTTCCTCATCCGCCTCCTCCTGGCCGGGATTCCCGCCCTGCTCCAGGCTGCGCAGGTGATCGTTGTAGCACTTGACCACATGCTGCAGCGAATCGATGGCCCGGATGTCCAGCGAGCTGGACGGCGAACTGTTGCTGGGGTGCCAGCTATTCGAGCGCATCAGCGGCGGCTGGCCGCGCGGCCAGAGATCCGGGGGCGCCACCACCGGCGTGGCAAAGTCCTCCAGCTCCGGCGACTTCAGCTCGAGGGCCGTCAGCTGCTGGGTGATCTTGCGGAACGGCGACATCGGCTCCATGAGCACGTTCTCCGGCTCCTCGATGATGCGATGGCGCTCGATGAAGGCCACCGCCTCCTCGACAATGCTGGGCTCCCAGATGTTGAGCAGCGTGCGGGTGCGGGCGACCATTTGGTTGCACAGCGGCATCATGTCCTTGGAGCTGCGCCGGCTGGCCAGCTGGAGCAGCTGGGACATCAGTTCGACGATCTCCTTGCGCAGCTGCTTGGTGGCCTGCACGGCGTCGTTGGCCGCCTGCACCTTGCAGGCGTTGCTCTGCTCCAGCTTCCAGGATTTGCTCTCCTGCAGCAGCCTGAAATGGATCGCAAGTGCTTAGGATTTGGAGTAAAGAGGTATGCTAGTGATTCACCCACTTGATGAGGCCCCCGCACTTGCGGCCCTTGGCATCGTGGCGCGTGAAGGCGCCCACGGTGACCACGTCCAGGAGGCCACGTCGCTGCAGCGTGTCGTTCTGGGCCCACATCCGCTGCACGTGCAGGTTCACCGGCAGGAACTCCAGCGCCTCGTCGGCCTTCGCCGAGGAGCGCTTGAAGTGGACGCCGTCGCGGGCCAGCTGCTGGATGTTCTGCTTGGCCTGCGAGTAGTCCTTGAGCAGGCGCAGGTGCTCCTCCAGCAGGTTCATCTGCCGCCAGCGCCACTCGCCGCTCAGCTCGCCCATGCCGGAGATCTCCTGCAGCAGCTCCTTCTCGCGCTGGATCCAGATGGAGAGCAGCTGCTGGGGCAGCTGGCAGCAGAGGCGCGCCTCGAGCAGCGTCTCCTGCACGCTGATGTCCGCCCCGAGGGACGAGTGCAGCCGGTAGGTGCGCAGGCGGGGATTGGAGCACACGCGCTGCAGGCCGCACTGCTGGGGCACAAACAGCCGGACGCCCAGCTTCGGCGGCAGCGACTGCGTTCGCCGATGGGCTGAGGATCGAAGAAGATGGTAAGTCAGTCTTTATTTATGTAATAATTAATTATGATATTAAGTTTCCATGATGTTTATTTAAAACAATTTATTTATGGAAACGGAATGATGGAAATTAATAGAGTTTATTATATTTATGTATACATATGTAATAATAATAATATTAAGTTTCCATGACTCAATGTTTATTTAAAACAATTTATTTACCATATCACTTGTTTCCATGATTCAGATTTTATGCCCGTCACTCATTTAATTGGTATTTATTAACTTAATTAAGCAATCTTTTAGTTTCAGAGTCATTCTGATTTGAGAAGCTGAAGAATTCGCGGGCACTAGTTACAATAATTTTAATATTTGTTTCTCAATTATGATTATTAGGGTCATTCTGAGTTAAGGAACTGAAGAATTCGCTTTAATGAATACCTATATTGATTTTTTAGCTGTTTCTAATTGAGTTAAGAAACTGAAGAATTCGCTTAAATGATAAATAGGTATTGATATTTTAGCTGTTCCTAAATAATATGGAAAATATATATACATAGATATAATTATTATCCATAACCCATAAATTGGAATCATAAGGATCCTAGATTAAACTTAACTTTATCTAAGCTTTAGTATCAGAATTGTTTTTTGATTTAAGAAGCTAAAGAATCTAATCTAATCTATCTAATCATGAAATTTATATGGGACCAAATATTAAAACCATCTACATACATATATCAATGGTTTAGCTTCAGATTCATGTTGATTTAAAAAAACTGAAGAATTCGCGTATATTTATCACAATAAATTTAATTGTTACAAAATAATATACAAAATATATAAATATAAAAAAAACACATTCCTGCTAATCAATCCATTAGTTCTAACCAAAAGGTCACTAGATTGAACTTTCCTTTTATATATCTACGCTGTAGTATTCATTTTGATTTAAGAAGCTAAAGAATTCACGATTACTTATAACGACAATTGGAATATTATGACATCATCAAATATATAGGATCCGAAATGATGTGAAAATGTTTTGAAATTATTTATAAATATAAATTATTAGTTAATTGTATTACTTTTTGATTCAAAAACTTAAGAATTCGCGATTTTAAAAGGATCTAATCACGAAATATATCCAAAATAATATAGAATATATATTAATCATATAAAAATATCAAAATTTTGAACCTAGACCGACTCCATTGAATTGCATCTCACCTCGTCTGCCACTTGTGGTGGCTCCCGCTCCTGGTCCAGATCCGGATCCATCGAAGAGCTGGGTGCTGGAGCGCGGCGGCCCGTTGCCCGTCGACTGGCCGGGCTCGACGGCGGCGTCCGGCGACCAGGAGGCCAGCGTGATGAAGCCGCACTCGCCGCGCGGCGACGTGAGCGGCAGGCGCAGCCGACTGGTGTCCTGGATGACGCCCAGGGCCACCTCGGCGTGGCCCAGCGGCAGGGCGGTGAGCGTCAGCCGCTCGCGGACATCGAAGACGCTGAAGCGCAGCCGTGTGCCGCCCGAGAAGCCGGCGCTGCGCTGGAAGCGCATGGTGCACAAGAACTGGGGGCAGCGCGTGCGCTCCTGGAGCTCCGTGCGGGCGTGCTCCCGCCACAGCTGGCAATCCTCGCCGGCCGCCGGCAGCAGGGAGCAGACGACCTGCGGGTTGGGCGACCGGCCCATCGTGTCCAGCGGCAGGGTGTCGCAGGAGAGCGCCGTCTCGCAGATGGGCAGCTCCGAGAGATCGAGTTCTGCAAGAGAGAGGGATTAGACCTGGTGATTCGGGGGGCACAGCTCAGAAGGGCTAGAAAAGCTGGGAAAGCAAGTAACAAATAACAAACAACAGTTAGTTCCGTTTAAATTCATTAGCAAAACAAAGTTTATTCCAAGAATAAATTCATCCTCTTGTCTGGTTCCATCACATGGATTAGATTCCACATAGAAGTACAACACCTCCGATTAAAAGTAGATTAATAATATACATATGCAGAATGCTTTAGGCTCCCGAAATGGAATCAAATGACAGTAAACCGGATGATTCTGTGCATGGAAGTGAGCGAGAGGATGGTATGGTGCTGCTGGTGCGGATGGGGTGTGTGTGGTGGACATGGTGGACATTTGGTTAACATAACTAAAAACAATAACGATCGCCGCGCCTCCTGATTGTTGGGTTTTTTTTGGTTTTTGGGTTAGAACTGTATAAGATCACCTTCAAACGGCGCCACCTGCTGCTCCATGGCCGCCGCGGGCTGCTCCGACTGCTCCGTCTGCTCCGCCGCCTGCAGCTGCAGCTGCTCCTGGACCTGCTGCTCCAGCGGCATGCCCAGATCAATGTGATTGCCCATGCTGATCCCTCCTCCTCCGCTCGACGGGCGGCTCTGGGCCACAATCTGATCCTTTAGCTGGCTTATCAGCTGGTTCAACTTCTCGCTGGAGGCCTGCTCGATGCACTGCACCCAGGCCAGGCGCTCGGCCGACGAACGGCTGATCAGGCGCTCCGACGCGCTGTCCTTGAAGTCTGCAAGGCAAGAGGTGCTCAGTTGGCTGGGCTTCAGAGACTAGAAGGTCAAGCTCTTACCTAGATCGAAAACGTAGCCCTCGGGCTCCCGCTGCTCATTGTGGATGCGCGGACGACAGTTCTCCAGCACCAGGAGGCCGGCCACCGCTGACCTGGGGTCCTTGTCCTTGAGGTAGAACAGTAAATTGCCGCGCAGTTTACACCAGCGTTCAACTCTGACTGTGGGCGGTAGAATATACATGTATGTGGAGTGCATAAGCCAAGGTGCCTGGACAGCAGGATTGCAGGTGCGCAAGGTGAGGTGGGTGTGGTGTGTGCGATATGTATGATATGTATGGGATGGGGATACCTTCGCTGGAGCGCCACAGGAAGCCCTCCTGGCGGTCGGTGATGATGAGCAGGCCCTCCTTGTCGAACCGCGTTGCTGGATTGCTGGCCAGGGAGTTCAGTTCGGGTTTGTTAAAGCGCATGGCTGCTGGATGTGGGATATAAGATATATAATGGATTTGGTTGGTTATAGCGGTGGATAACCGTAGATGGACAGGCACGTCCGCCGAGTGGCGAAGCCACATATCAATTATTTACGGCTATTACACGTATGTGGGCGTGGTGCTCCACACTCACACACACAGGGTCAGAGATACACACCTCCTGCTCCTCTGCGCCTCCTCCTCCTTCTCCTCTTTCCCTTGCTCTCCTTGATTTTGGTCCTGCGACCTCGTTACTTTGTTGTTATTGCTGCTGCTGCTGCACAGCTGGCGGCGATTCCCCTCCCTCTCTGCTCGCCAAGCAGCCTCGCTCATCCGTCGCCCGCCGGGGAGTCACTTGCTCCACTTGGCCGCCCGTTAATTGTGCCAACTACTAATTATTAGCGAGTTAACTAACTAAATTTGGCAATAGGATCAGAAAACTGCCTGCGCTTCTTATTGGAAAATATAAACTCTGCGTTAACAGCACAGTGTAGTGTTGTTAAGCGCTGTGCGAAAACTAGAGATGGCACTGTCGCTGGCGTGAGTATCGAATGAAAATGTTAAATTCTTTTCAGGGGGATAACCTTTTAACTTTCTGTTGAATTTAAATATATATGGAAATACATACATTTTATTTGTTTATAAAAATGTAATCTTAAAGTTAGGAGTACAAAATGCCAGATCATAAATATAAAAAAAAGTACCATTAACCTTAGATAATATTATAAACCTATAAAAATTAAAAAATATGAAATGTTTAATTACTGTAAAAATATTTTTATTGTCTAAAATTCGAATCCATATTTTCCACACTAAATATCAGTTTTTTTTTGCAGAAACAAAGAAATAATATCCCAAATATGGAATGGCATACCTTGTTGAACTCGTTATTAAATTCCTTTTCCATTAGCATTTAAACCTGGACATTTTATTTTTTTTGCCATTTTTCGTAAAAATTGTGATGTAACCCCTTATAAAAAATGTGAAAATAGGCGAAAATTTTATTTTATCAACATCACACGGAAAGCTTCATAAATTTATTTATTATTTTGTTATCTGTTCAAAACAGTATGTATTTTTGGTGTACGACCATTTTTGGCCAAGTTAGAGCAAAAAAACAAAAAGAAAAGAATAAATTTTTTTCAAAAAACCCAGATTTCAATTTTCCACCAAAAAAATAATTAGTTTTCTGACCGAAACAATGGTAATATTGCTTTAAATAAGGATTGTCATACCTTTCTGAGCTCGATATTAAATTTCCAATCGATTGACATTTAAACCTGGGCATTTAATTTTTTTTTTAATTTTTCTCAAAAAATCATGACGTACCTACCTTATAAAAAAATTAAAAAATGACGAAAATTTTATTTTTTTTAAATCACACGGAAAGTGACATGGATTTAATTATTATTTTATTATCTGTTCAAAACAGTGTGTATTTTTGGTGTAGGACCATTTTTTACCAAGTTAAAGCAAAAAAAAACAAAAAATAAAAAATTCTATTTTTTACCAAAAACCCAAATTGTCCAAAGCCCGAATTTTTCACGCAAAAATAATTATTTTCTTGGCTGAAACAATGGAAGTATTGATCCAAATTTGGATTCTCATTCCTTTCTGAACTCGTTATTAAATTTTCAATCGATTTGCGTTCAAATCTGGACATTTAAATTTTTTCGTCATTTTTTCCGAAAAATCATGATGTAACCCCTTGTCAAAAATGCGAAAATTGGTGAACAATTAATTTTTCCCAAAAGTGATGGGGATCGTTAGTTTAGGTTGTTCAAAATAGTGGGTCGTTTAGCTGACGGCCTAGATTTGTCCAAATCACGACCAAAAAAACGACAAAAGTTTAATTTTGTCTAAAATTCGGATCCATATTTCCACCCTAAAATATCAGTTTTTTTTTGCCGAAACAATGAAAATAATATTCCAAATATGGAATATATTTAAAATTTTTAATATAATATTAAGTTACAATTCCTATTTTTACTTCTCAGCTTTGGAAAATCTTCGTTGCCTTTGTAATTATCCGACAACCCAAATGTCTTGATATTCCATACTTATTCCCGACTCGTAAAGATAAGAAAACACTGTCCATTAGCATTAAGTTAAGTGATTAAAAAATCGCCAAGTTTAATATAAAATGTTTCATATTTATAACAGTAGGTATATAGATAACATTTTACTATAAACAGAGAGAGAGAGTGACACATATAGGATTTAAAAGTACACTTATCATGGTACCGGGATAATAGCTACTCCTCTTCGATTCCCCAATTCCGAGTTCTGGCCTAGTGGTGCCGACTGCTCTTGATGTCCACGTTGAACTGACGCGACCAATCCCCCAGCAAATCGAACTAAAAGAAGACAAGTATTGGTTTATATGGCAAGTGGTATATCTCTTTACGATTACTCACATCCCGATCCATTATGTTATCGCAGAAACTCAGGTCGAGCAATTCAAGCTTGGGACAGTGAAACAGAATGCTGAAATCAAACGAAATGTTTTAATAATCTATACTCTAAAATAACTCCTATTTTAAAAAGGAAGATGAAACGAAGGCCAAAACGGTTAGACATAGAAGTCTAAAGAAAAAACCGAAATTCGGAAATAATTCGAATGAATAGACAAAAAAATAATAAATCTAAAATAACTTCTTTTTTTTACAGAAAAAATAAATATATAAATATTTTTCTAAATGACTTTTCTTAAAAAGAAGGAAAATATATTTAAAATTAAATAATTAAAAATATAATAGAAACACCCACTCATAAACACGCTCGTGCGTGATGTTCAGAATGCCCATGAGGTCCAGTTGCTCCAGGTTCTTGCCGAGGGCGGCAATATGCATGAGATCGCGTTCGGTGGTTCCCCGCACCGCCGACAGGAAGAGCTTCTTCAGCTTGGGGCAGTTGGTTAGCAGCTGGAACAGGCCGTCGCCGAGCGAGGCCTCCCTTAGGCTGGGAATACAGATTGATTGGATTGGTAAGGAAACGCCATTTCAATAAGCGCCTGGGACCACCTACCACCAGCCCAAATCGAGCTCCTCCAGCTGATGCAGGCACGCCAGCGACTGTAGTCCTCTGGCCGACAGAAAGTGAGCCTTCCACAGATCCAGCGAGATGAGCTGCGTGTTGTAGGTGGCCAGATGGGCGGCCACGTTGTCCATGTTCACCGAGACACCGCAAAATGCTGCCAGAAAATCAAATGAAATTGTAAAAGGCATTCAAGATCCAAAGACTCAGGTGCCCACCTAGATTCAGGTGCTTCAGCTTGCGATTGCCCTCGAGCATGCTGAGCAGCAGTTCCGTTTCAAAGGCCGTTTGGAAGAGATCGAGTCGCTCCAGGTTCTTCAGATTGGCCAGACAGGAGAAGTTTAGCAGCGGCGGATCGGTGGCGCAGTTGCGCAGGCTCAACTCTGAAATGGGTAAAGCTCACAATCATTCACTCAGTGACTGGCGACCGAAGACCAACCTATCAGGTTATCACAGACTATGCCCACATTCTCAATGCAGCTGGCATTGAGGAATTTGCAGGAGTTCAGCCGCAGGTGGGTAAGATTATCGCCGCGTTGGGTTAGGAATCTGTGGAAAGGGAGTGCGGATTAGGCATGGATTACAGAACTAATCCCCGTTCGTTTCCCGGGAACCCACTTCTTGAACTCGGTGGGCGAGACGTTGCCCAGACCGCCGCACCAGGAGAGATCCAGCTTGCGCAGCATGGTGGCCCGACGCGCCAGGGTGCACAGCAGCTCGGAGCTGGCCACGTGCCAGTAGGGCTTCAGGCTGAGCTCGGCGTAGAGCAGCGGGTGCGTGGAGATGTCGTAGAAGGTGCGCGACACCTGGCCCACGCGGAACAGGGACTTGAGGTCCAGGTAGCTGAGTATGCGCAGTAGGATTTCGAAGGGCAGATCCGTGAGGCAGATTCTTGGCCCAATCGGCGTTTCCCCGCCTCCGCCACCGCCCTCCACTCGATTCTCGGCCAGGAACTGGCTCAGATCGTTGTTGATGAACTCGTGCAGCTTGGTGGCCCCATCTTCGTCGCAACTCGGCTGGAACTTAAGCGTGCGCAGCTTGTAGCTAATGGTTCCGCCACTGCCATCGGCCCTTGGTGGCTGGGAATGAGGATCTGGCGTCTCCGGTGGCGGCGATACGAGCACCTGCCTCTGCAGCTGCTGAGTCCGCTGCTGCGTGACCAGCAGGTTATGCGGTTTGAACACAGTCCGACCGCACAGCATGATGGCATCGATCTCCGTGTAATAGTTGAGTCGGCTGTGATTGAATTCGATGCGCAGGGTCCTTTTAAATATGTGGGTTTTGTAATTAGCAAGGATTTCCCTTTACAACTGCAGTCTCCACTCACTTTGTTATCATCGTGGTCTTCTTCAGAGCCGGAGCAAAGCGACGCGAGTCCAAGGCCGGCCGTGCGAGATCGCTCTCCGTGGCCTCCCACAAACAGGTCCAGTGCTTGGTCAGGCCGTAGGCCCAGATGCGGACCACGGCGCCCGGATTGAAGGTCTCAAAGATGGCCACCTCCGTCGGCATCACAAACTCCTCGAAGTAAACCACTGGAGGGGATGAAGTGAGTGCATGTGGTTAGGTGGGAGTCGAATTTAGGGTGAATTTACTAATCTAAAGCTGTATTACTAGATATAAACCTTCTATAACTCAAATACAATTGGATTCTATCCTTACATAGGATTAACTATAGAAATATCTAAAGATTTCTAATGGTATAGGAATATTGTCTAAGAAAATGGTAGCTATAAAACCAGGGTATACATAGAAACCTACTGAACAATTAAAAAAAGTGCATAATACCCTTCGAGATGATTAACTATAGATGTATCTAAAGTTTTTTGGTGATTTATTTGGTAAATAGGTATATTGACTAACCAAAAGTTGAAATTGATAAATATAAACCCTCTGAAACTCTAGAAATAGTGCATTCTATCTTTACAGAGTATTACTTACTGACATAATTGAAGTTTTCTTAGGAATAATCTGGTAAAATAGGTATATTGCCTAGCTAAAAGCTGTTATAACTATATATATACCTTTTAAGCCTCTAGAAATAGTGCTTTCTATTCTTACAGGGGATTAACTATAAGTTTTCCTAAGCTAAAGCTATTATACGACAGGGGTTTACAAATGGTAAAGATGATCTCTTGCTCGGAACCTTACCAACATAGTCGTGTGTGATCAGCTTTGGCAGATTCTGGGGCTGAATCTCGCGCGTGGCCGACGGAGCCCGCTGCCACCAGTCGCCGTAGGTGCGCTGCGGGCGAGAGTTTAAGGGGAACTCTAAACGAGGCGCTCTGCAGCACGGGCCAGGTGGACTCACCATGGGAAAGGTCTCCGGATAGTCGCCGTAGGCGGGAAACTTCGTGGGCCTGCCAATCACATTGGCCGCCGTATACGAGATGCTATAGTCGATGCCATACTGCGAGCTGAAGTCGAGCACTCCGAGGACATATTGCTCCAGGTAGTAGCCCTGTTCCTCGGCCTGTTCCGACTGCATCTTGTTGCCGCAGCCGAACCAACCGCCGCCGCCGTACTCCCGCTGCTGCTGGTGGCTCTGCTGGCGCTGCAGCATCGCCGTGAAGTCGACGAGGGCGTCCGCCTCCGCCTCCGCGGGGCTGTCCGTGTCGCTGGACTCGGTTCCCGGTTCCTGGCCGCCTCGGGGCAGCAGCAGGGACATGGCCAGCGCCAGCTGCCGTGGACGTTGGCCGTGGGTGAGCCTCAGTGTGTCGATCGAGGCCAAGCTTGGCGACAGTTCCCCGCCGGCGTACCAGGGCAGGCGATGGGCATAACCGAGTCGCCAGAGTCGCTGGTTCCAGGGGTGTCGACGTCGCTGATTCCGATCTCTGGGGATTCCTGTCCTGCCTCCCTTGGGCTCGCCTTGGATTGGGACCTCCTGGTTGCGGTCACGTTGCTGGGCCAGACCTCAATGGCGAATGCTCCCGGGTTTTCGGTTGTCGTCTTGTTTCGCTTGCTAATCCAATTAATGGCCACTTTGCGTTTGCGGACTCCTCTTTGGGTTCCAGCTTTAGCCGCGCCTCGCCTGTGCCCGCTGTCCGCCGACCTCTGACCTCTGCCTAATGTGGGGGGAACGGAAACGGTGGTAATTCCCTCGGGGATTCTCGTTAATTCAGCTATTTCCTCAGCAAAACAAAACGAAATTTAACTTTGGCTTGGCTTGTTGTTGTTGTTGTTTTTGTTTTGGTGGCAGTGTTGATTAAAGCAAGAATGTCATCGATAGCTATCGATAAGTTACGCGTTGTTGTCCAGGTTTAAATGCCAATCGATTGGAAATTTAATAACGAGTTCAATTGTTTCGGCCAAAAAACTGTTTTGTTTTTTTTTTGTAAATTCGCGAAAAAATGTAAAAATTGGCGAGCATTTTATTTTATCATCATCCCAGGGAAAGCGTTTTGGATTTATTTATTATTTTGTATGTTAACAGTATGTATTTTTGTTGTAGGACCATTTTTGGCCAAGTTACAGCAAAAAACAAACAGGAAAAATTCAAATTTTTGTCAAGAAAAAACAAAAATCCCGAATTTTCTACGAAAAAATAATTAGTTTTTTGGCTGGAAAAATAGAAGTATTGATCCAAATTTGGATTGTCATACCTTTCTGAAGTCGTTATTAAATTTCCAATCGATTGGCATTTAAACCTGGACATTTTATTTTTCTTCAATTTTTCGTAAAAAATTGTGATGTAACCCCTTATAAAAAATGTGAAAATTGGCGAAAATTTTATTTTATCAACATCACACGGAAAGTGTGATGGATTTAATTATTATTTTGTTATCTGTTCAAAACAGTATTTATTTTTGGTGTAGGACCATTTTTGGCCAAGTTAGGACAAAAAAACAAAAAACCCAGATATCAATTTTCCACCTAAAAACTAATTAGTTTTTTGACCAAAACAATGGTAATATTGCTTCAAATAAGGATTGTCATACCTTTCTGAGCTCGTTATTAAATTTCCAATCGATTGACATGTAAACCTGACCATTTAATTTTTTTTAAATTTTTCGAAAAAATCTAGATGTACCCCCTTAGAAAATAAATAAAATAAAGACAAAAATTTTATTTTTTTAAAATCACATGGAAAGTGTCATGGATTTATTTATTATTTTGTTATCTGTTTAAAACAGTATGCATTTTTGGTGTAAGACCATTTTTGGCCAAGTTACAGCAAAAAAATAAAAAGGAAAAACTCAAATTCGATGAAACATCGATGTTTTAAACAAATTTTTTATTATTTTTTTTTTTTTAAATAAATAATTAGAATAATATAGCAAAACTGAAAAACTTTTATCATAAAAAAACAAAAATAAGCCTTTATTTGGCAAAAAATGTATCAATCCTATTTAAATGATCAGCATATTTTATATTATAGCATACATTATAGTATTATAGGATATGAAAAGCCCAATTCACCGCCGCTCCCTCCTAAGCCACCAATACAGTATACAGTGGCGGATCCAGGAATTGGCTTGGGGGGTGTTTTCAAAACAAATTTTTTGTTGCATACTTTTAAATAGCAAATTTTCTTTAATTTTTGACCCGAGGTGATGGTGATTTCTAACCCCCGTGGATCCGCGCATGACAGTAAATATCTTAAATTTTTTCGCTTACATGCCTTTTTTAAAATTGGTGATATGTCTAAAACATCGATAGTCGCCATAAAACATCGATGTTTCTAGAAAATTTTAAAACATCGATGCATCGATGTTTTCACCGATGTTTCATGTTTCTCCACCTCGAGTTTCGTTAGTTGCCCGCTGGCGCCGCCGTTTTCACCTAAGTTTCCCCGACTTGGCCGAGCAGAGTAGATGTAATTACCAAACAAAGAAATGCGCCTGGCTCAAATTGAATAAATAAAAGCGCCCGCCGTGTGTGACAATCACTTTGCCCACCCCCTTTGGCCAGAAAAGGAGCGCCTGTTCCAGTAGCAGCGCAGCAGCAGGCAGGCTGTGGCAACGAGAGAGAGCGAGAGAGGACGAATCAAAGACAGGGCTGTTCGACCACCAGGTGTTTACATCCTGCTCTCCGCCTTGTGTGTATTTGTGTTTGTGCTTGTGCGTGTGTGTCCGTGTGTCGTCATCAAAACAGCAGAGAGAAAATACATTGAAATCCGTGCAATAAACAATAGTGACAATTACAATTCCCCATATTCCATATTATTTATTTAATTTTTTTTTCGTTTCTCAATTTTTTCGCTGTGCTCCACGTGCGTATATCCAAATCGTTAAAATCCAAACCTGAAGTGCGAACGCGGAACACGCGAATTCCGAATTCCTGAGTTCCCAAGTTCCCCGAATTCCGAGCGAAAAGCATTATGGCCCCGGCTTTGAGCAAGTTGGCCAACAACCAGAGCGCCATCGTCGGCGTGGCGGGCATGACGGCGGCCGTCTGGATAATCGCCTACGCCAAAATGTCCAACAAGAAGCGGTGAGTACCCTATATTACGATTTCCGATTCCCGAATTTCGGTTTTTGTTTTTAGATTTCTATCTCAAAGCATAGTCTTTCCATTCGGATCTTTCGGAAACGGTATGCTACCCCTTAGTACCACTCAGTTCTATATTCTGTAGGGTATCAACGATACTGCACCGCGCGAGACGACAATATTGAGAAAGGTCTCGGTCTTGGCCACCGAAATTTCCGTGATATTGAATTTGATTTATTTGCACACCACACTCTTGAAAATCGCAAAGTCGCCGAGTATTCATGTGTGCGCGTATGTTTTGCGGAACATACGATGTCGTAGTGGGTCATCTGGTGGATTCCAAACTGGTTTTACGATTCGTTTTCCTTCCACACTGGATGCACTTCCCCTTCATCGTATTCCGGTTTCAATTGATCCGTCCTCCAAGGCACAGTGGGCCCAAAAGTTGACTTACCTTGCAGCTGGGGAGTTTGTTTATCATCTATAATATTGTACAAAAATCTAGCTAACAGAAGAATTGCCTTAGTTTATTTATAAACGAACCAAAAAAATATTAAGCATTCTAAAGCCTTTTTGCATTTACAGAAAAAATATTGCATTTAATAATTTTACATATCTTTATGTTATCAAAACTATATTTACCTATTTAAAAAGTTCCAAAATTCTTAGATCCATTTCGTAATAGATTTTATATTTTTTCTATAACTTAAACAAACTTTATTTAATGTTCTTTAAGAGGTCTTTTATTTTATTTACAACTTGATAATTTAATATGTTAATATGCAGGAGGAAACAGCTGATTTTGGTTTTAAAAAAATCTCATTTTTACCCACTGTGCAGTGGCTAGATTCTAAAGATAATCATTCAACATTTTCAAAAAGATTTTAAAATAATATAGGAAAATATAGGAAATAGGAAGTATACAACAAAACCTATAGATTAAAAATTGCTGAAGCATTCTACGCACACGTCATCTGGAATTTAGAGCACCACTTGCATGCCCGTCGCACTGTTATATATATTATATGTTTGTTCAAGGATTTCCCAATCGAGCACTTACGATCCCATTTCCATTCCCCACTCCTGCCAAGGGCCACGTTTCGGTGTTTGGATGGACTTGGTCTCTTGGGCTAATCTAATCGGTATCGCGCCCGTCTGCAAAACGCAATACTCGTACATGCCCACGTTATCGGCACTCGAGCCGATTATGCTGTTGTTAACGCGCCCGATATTTGGTCTATATATTGTAGGTTCCGATGTTCGGGGTTCGGCCCGGAATGCCCCGCCATCCGACCATTCCAAACTAATTGAATAGAGAGCAGCGATGGAGGGGGAATGGGTATTCATTCGTCTATTTGCATGTCAGAGTCAATTAATTAGAGAGATTGGGGCGGACAAGTCGAGTGCAGTGGCGTATGCATGTGCCACTCGATAATTGCAGCTATTATTCCGATTATTTCGATTACTCCGATATCAGGAGCAGCCCACTCGATGGCCCGGCTCTTTGCGTGAATACAAGTATGGCCTGCACTTTGGTTGGCAATCGAAATTAAAGATTTTTAACGGCCTGTCGGCGGTTGTTGATTTTCTGTTTCTTTCCCTGTTTTCTTTTTTCGTTGCCGAGGTGCCGCCGCCACTTGTGGATGGTGGACGGTGGACGGCCGGCAAATTTATGCGCCATTCCATATTCGATTCCCCTACTTTGGATGGGCTGACTCACATCGGCAGTGTTTGCAGTGATTGTCCACTCCGGAGTCCAAATCTTCTTCAAAGGGCGTTTTATATGATGCCAAAGTTCCTTAACATATCATGTTTATTTATTTTTTAAATATATCATATCATATCATATTTATTTTTTAAATATTTCTATTCCTATCATTTCCTTAGGATTTTAAATATAGGTATACTTTAAATACCATATTATTTTTGATATTGTTTTAGAAAATATAATTTTTTCATTACCCACTTCTAAGGATTTTAAAATCTATCCTATCTTAAGTTTCAGAATTTGATTGTCAGCAGGTTTTTAGTATTTTGCAAGTACAATTAGTGTAAATGATTAATAAGAACGCTTTTATGGCATCAACGTTTTTAGTAGAGTAGTAAAACCCTTTACACAACTTTGTTTTATAGAACCTTCTTATCAGTGGTGTAGGGCCTACCCTAAAAATATATAATAAATATGGTTGGAACCACCTGATACACCTTGCAACGATTGTAAGGGGCTCGAATTCTTTGTGGTTCTTTCAAAAGTGCCGCTACCGAGGGGTAAACACCTATGCAAATCCGCTGTCCGACTGTTCCGAAGTCCGAAAACTTTGACATCCAATATCCAATCCAGCCCAGCAGCCTGTGTGTCTTGCAATCGAACACGTAACAACGTAACAGTAGGTTTGCTTTGGTGGTGCAACATACTCGACTACCCCCCTGCTCCTGGGCCCATTGTACCCATGGATGGACATGATGACACCCGAGTATAAAACATAAACATTACAGCCGTACCTTTTAATGACTTGCGACGGACGCCCAAGCACCAAGTTAAAGTTAACGTTAAAAAAAAAGAAAAAAGTGGCTTCTGGTTTCGTTTTTCCCCATTTCTGGGTTAGGGGGTACAGGGGGTTATGGGTTTTATAGGTGTTATAGGTGTTAATTTGTGTACACCTCGCTCTGTTTTCTCGCTTTTCCACAGGTAGACACATTCTGCTGTTGCGTAATCGTTAGAAGTAGCAGTAGTTCCAGAGTTTCGGAAGAGGGGAATCTCTCCCATTCATTTATGCAAAGCTAGCGAGACCTTTGGGTCTGCCCTCGAAATTAGCCTAATCTGTGAAATGCGTGAAATGAGATCGTAATTTCGATGCAGATTCGCAGCTCTGACATTTGCACCTGTCGATCGAAGATCGTAGATCGTAGATCGTAGATCTGCCACGTTGCCAAGGCCTCCGCTTCTCTCTCTTTCTTTTTCTTTGCAAACTTAACTGGTGTGAGTGGAATAGCCAACAGGTGATGAGTGATGAGTGATGACTGAGTGTCTAGCTATCTGATTCGGCGAGTGTTTATCAGACATTAGCTCGATAAGAGCGCAAAAGAACCGCTGAACTTTGATTCGAATCGGAATCGCAATAATATACCCATACTATCTGAGTCAGACAACCAACCCAACCGATCCGATCTCCTAGTGTTTGGGTTCAATGTGCCCCCTATTAGCAGATCGCCGGCGATTAGAGAAAGAGAGCTTTCGTTTCGATGAATCGAGTGGGCAATTCAGCAGCCGCAGGCAGGTAGTGACCTATGGACCCAAACACATGTTCCACGCCGAGGCGGTGAAAACGAGTTTAATATATGAATTAAAAAATAAAAATAAGAAAATAACAAATAAGGAAAACCACACGAGAGCCAGATAGTTATGTATATAAATAAATAGAAGAGCACTATGAATAATTCAGAGATCTGCGCAGCGATATCGAAGAAGAAATAACCAAGTCATCACGACTCGTCGCTTTTCGCTCTTCGCCTGCAGATAACCAAGTCGCGAGCTTTGTACTTTGTTTGGGCTAACCTATAGCACCTGCATCATTATAGTCCACGGCCCACGGGCCCCATATCATCACCATCCCATAGACTTCGAACCGAACCGTCTCTGAAACGATCCGATTTAAGCGATCCCAAGTTGTTGGCCTGCGTTCGTGTTGAGCTGGTCAGCGTTGTCGGTTGGAGGTAATTGGACGCCGCTTTTCACTGGCGTCCATGATCATGATCCCCTTATGATTACACCCCTTTAATTATAGTTTCACAATTTTCCTTTTCAACTTCCGAATGTTTTTGCGGTACTCGAATGGGGAAATGCATTGCCAATGTATCGAAAAACAATCACTATTTAATAGTAAATCAAGCATCTCTTCAGTAGATGTACGTATTTTCATAATAAAAGGTATTCAAAATATTAGTAGAATAATTTTTTAAAATTTAAATTCGCTTTTATAAAATAATAATTTTTCCTAGGGTTTTTTTTTTGAGAAAATAAATCAAGTAAGACAATGAAATATTATTATAAATATTTTAAGATGGGATTTATGGAACAATTTTTAAGAACTTTGGTTCAAACTAAATTATTTTTATAGATAGAATCAATAACAAATGTTCGAAATACGAGACTTAAGAGCCCTTTGTATTAAAGAGAAAGACAAATAAAATATCAATATAGTCAAGATCTTAATAGTTATAATTAAAACCAATGAATGATCGCCTCCACTGAGAATAATTAAAGTGATTGAGCACCTTTATTTCAACCTAATGAAGATGGCTGATCTACTCATCAGCGATTTAATGGTTTTATACCTAATCGCACACCTTCACCGCAAGTAGGAGAGTTTATGGAGACATTAAGCACGTAGTTCGTTCTTTATTTGCAAAGCGAAAGGCAAAGGTTAATATTCAAATTCACCATATAAACAGGGAGTTAAGCAATTGTAATTTATTTTATAAACAAGCCACCAGCACGGGCAATTTGTAGGGTGTATTAACTGGGTAATGATATCATGGCTACCATGATATTATCAAATAATGCCATGTTTTTAAACGAATTCAGGAAACTGTTGTCAAAATATGTCGTCAACTAATGCTTCAAGTTGGAATTCTAAGAGTTCTTATCATATCCAGCTTATTAGTCATATTAAAATGTTAAATTATTACCCAATTTCAGAAAACCCGGCTATGAGGACAAGATCCAGTACACAATTGCGGAAAAGAAGGAGAAGAAGGCGTCCAAGGCCCATGTCAACTCAGTATTCTTCAAGCAGCTGCGCCAGCTTCTGCGTGAGTAGAATCCCTATCCCTAATCCTGGATACCCGGATACGGATCCCCAATGAACCCCTTGTACCTTCACCCCTAGCCATCCTCATCCCGGGCTTCTGGAGCATCGAGACTGGCCTGCTCTTCCTGGTGGCCGCCGCACTGATCGGTCGCTCGGTGAGCGACATCTGGATGATTCAGAACGCGACTGTGGTGGAGAGCACCATCATACACATGAACCGCACCAAGTTCAAGACGGCGCTGCTTAAATATCTGACAGCTCTTCCAGCGGTAAGATTAAAGAGTTCCATTTCTAACAACCCCTACTTATAACTAGACCTCGGAGTTTGCATATTTTTATAGGATAAAGATAGATCAATTCCGAAAACACCAAAGTTCGTTTCAATAAAAATATAGTTTAAAAGTAGTGGCATATTTTTTTTTTTTGCATATTTGCATAAAATGCATATGCATAAAATATGCAAAATATATGCAAAATATTCAAAATATAAAATAAACTTAACTATTCAATATTGACCATTTCATAGCCAACCTAATTTAACCGAAGAAAATTGCTTGTTCCTTTTCGTCATTTCTGAGATATCTAATTTTTTCCCAAATTTAAGAAAGCCATATTTATATTTCCAACGAGTAGGCGAGAAGGGGGCAAAAACAGTAAAAGGGGCAGAATAGTTTCTGGCCCTATCGGCCAAACTGCTCGTTTAAATTGCTCGCCGTGCTTACTGAAGGTTCCTTAAAATTCCAGAGGGCTGCATTAAAAATTTGAGCCTCAGTTGTTCGCATATGTTTTGCATATTTTGCATATATTTTATATATATTTTGCATATTTTGCATATATTTTGCATATTTTATGCATATAATTTTTGCATATATTTTGCATATTTCCGATATGCATCCGAATTTATTACATTTGAAAAATATGACACCTACCTAGAAATTTTGGTAAAAATCGGACCAAAAATGGAGAAGTATGCAAAATCCGAGGTTTACTTATAACACCCATGTTTCTTGGCAGATCTCCGTGGTGACCAACGTCCTCAAGTGGAGCTTGGGCGAGCTGAAGCTGAGGTTCCGCACCAACCTCACGCACCACCTGTACAGCCAGTACCTAAAGTGAGTGGGATGATTCCATTCGCTGAATATATTTAAACATCTCTTTCCCCCACAGCGGCTACACCTACTACAAAATGTCCAACCTGGACAACAGGATAGCCAACGCCGACCAGCTGCTGACCACGGACATCGACAAGTTCTGCGAGAGCGCCACGGATCTGTACTCCAACATCAGCAAGCCCGTGCTGGACATCTTCATCTACGTCTACCGCCTGACCGTCAACCTGGGCGGCAAGACGCCCTCCATCCTGATGCTCTACCTGCTCTTCGCCGGCGTCTTCCTGACCCGCCTGCGCCGCCCCACCGGCCGCCTGACCGTCGAGGAGCAGAAGCTGGAGGGCGAGTTCCGCTACGTGAACAGCCGGCTGATCACCAACTCGGAGGAGGTGGCCTTCTACCAGGGCAACGTGCGCGAGAAGCTCACGCTGCTGGCCAGCTACTCCAAGCTGCGCTCGCACCTGCGCAAGTTCCTCGAGTTCCGCGTCAGCATGGGCATCATCGACAACATCATCGGCAAATGTGGGTGTTTACCCGTAGTAATTATATATCTATATGTTAACTGTCTCTCCACCCCGCAGATTTCGCCTCCATTGTGGGCTTCTATGCCGTGTCCATTCCCTTCTTCGCCGAGAACCACCCGCTGCTGTCCGGCGAGCAGAGCGGCCAGCGCCTGCAGGCCTACTACACCTACGGCCGGATGCTGGTCAAGCTGGCGGAGGCCATCGGACGCCTGGTGCTGGCCGGGCGCGAGATGTCCCGCCTGGCCGGCTTCACGGCCCGCATGACGGAGCTGATCAAGGTGCTGGGCGACCTCAACAAGGGCACCTACGAGCGCACCATGATCAATGGCAACAACATCAGCCAGACCGCCGGCGGCTCGGCGCAGGCGAGCAACTTTGGCCCCAACAAGGGCGTCATGTGCTTCGAGGACAACCTCATCCGGTTCGAGAAGGTGCCGCTGGTGACGCCCAACGGCGATGTGCTGCTGCAGGAGCTCAGCTTCGAGGTGAAGTCGGGCACCAATGTTTTGGTCTGCGGTCCCAATGGCTGCGGCAAGTCCTCGCTCTTCCGCATCCTCGGCGAGCTGTGGCCCACGTGGGGCGGCAAGGTGACGAAGCCCTCGCGCGGCAAGCTCTTCTACATACCTCAGAGGCCCTACATGACGCTGGGAACACTGCGTGACCAGGTGAGATGGCTCCCGGCTCCCTGAGACCATAACTAACCGCCGAATCCATTCATCCGCCAGATAATCTACCCCCATACGCGCGAGGACATGCGCCGCCTGGGCCAGAGCGACGAGGATCTCATGCACTACCTGGACATCGTGCAGCTGACCTACCTGGAGCAGCGCGAGAACGGCCTGGACGCCATCGAGGACTGGATCGACGTGCTGAGCGGCGGCGAGAAGCAGCGCATCGCCATGGCCCGGCTCTTCTACCATCGGCCGCAGTTCGCCATCCTGGACGAGTGCACCAGCGCCGTGTCCGTGGACGTCGAGGGCAAGATGTACAGCTACTGCCGCGAGGTGGGCATCACGCTGTTCACCGTCTCGCACCGCAAGTCCCTGTGGGCGCACCACGACTACTACCTGCAGTTCGACGGCCGGGGCAGCTACGAGTTCGCGACCATCGACCAGGACAAGGACCACTTTGGCTCCTAAGCTCCGAAGCCCGATGACCAGGACCAGCTGCTAACTTCGGTGCTGGGCAACTCCCGCTCCCGCTCCTCCTCCTCCTCCAACTCCACTTTGGTGCACTGTATATACCGAGATATGTGTATATTTGCGAGCTGGAAAGCCCTTCTTGTTTTCTTGTTTCAATTGTGATCGCTTCCCTTGTACGCTATTCCACACTCTATTCCGTTTTAATATAATTACCGCCCTCCGCTGGCATTTTAGCTGTGTAACTTTGAGAACCGAGCTCCGGTGCGTTAGAGATGTAAGCGTAAAGTAGTCGCAACGATGGACGAGCGTTTGGAGGACCCTAACCTTATAGTAGATAAACACAAGCATACCTGTAGACCGACCGACCGACCGCACAAGTCCCAAATCGCGCATAGAAAACGTACATATAGTGATTTGTAAACTACACTCGGCTTATTCAATTGTTTTGTATTTTTGGTTGAACTGGAATTGGAATGGAAACTTGCACGGCAACCATGGATTGCATTATACAAAGTGCAAGACGCAATAAATGTGTATATATAAATACTGAAAACAAAAAAAGGGCCGTGAGTGTGATTTCTAATGGATAGCTAAACCTATGGTCATTCCAAATCGAGTCCTAGGCCTTTCGCTTCGGCTTTTTGCTCTCCATCAGACTCATGATGGTCTTGCGCAGGTCCTCCGTCTCCTTTTGCTCCATCTCGAGGTGCTCGATCTGGTCCTTGCGCTCCTGCAGCTGCGTCTCCAGCACGGAGACCAGGTCCTCCGACTTCTTGCACGCCTCCCGCTGCTCCTCCAGGGCCTTGTGCGTCTTGGCCAGCTCCCGCTCGCGCTCCTCGATGGTGCGCAGCTTCTCCTTCATGTCCTGCTCGTAGGCCACCATGGACTTCTTGAGCTTGTCGATGCGCGAGGTCTGCAAGGAGAGTCAACAGGGGATCAGCACTTGGAGTGAACCTATAGAGCTAATGTATAATTACGTTCTCCTTGTTGTGGGCCTCCAGCTTGGTCAGCTCCTCGCTCTTGGCGCTCAGGCTCGTGCGCAGCTCCTCGCAGTCCCTTTGCAGCTCCGCTATCTCCGACTTCTTGACGAGCAGCCGCCGTTCGTTGGCCTGCAAGTGGACGGAGTTCTCGGACATCTGCTTCAGCAGGTTGGTCATGTTGCTCTTCAGCTCGACCGTCTGCTGCTTGAGATCCTTGCACTGCGTCTGCAGCCTAGTGGACAAGGGTTTTAATTTGATTTGACAAAGGGAACCTAGCGAATCACTCACCGCTCCTGGCTGATGAGCAGCTCGAAGTTGGTGGCCTGGAAGCGCTCCAGTTCGGCGCTCTGAACGTGGGCGAGCTGGGTCCCGCTGACCAGCTGCTGGCCGGCCTGCTCCAGGCGCTGCTGCAGGCTCAGCACGGCGCCGTTGAGGCTGTCGATGCGATGGTTGTACAGCTCGATCACCTGGGAGACCGGAGCCGAGGCCAGTTCGTTGCGGCGCACGATGCCGCCGATGCTCTCCAGCAGAGCGTTGACCCGCTGCGCCATTTCCTTGTCGGTGAACGTGCGGTGCCCCTTGAGGATGGAGCCCAGGTTGCGCCACTGCTCGGCCTGATCGCTGCAGACTGCTGCCGAAGCTCCCGCCAACAGGCCGCTGGGACCACTGCCAATGGCGGCCACATGCTGAGGTGATAATACTCGTGAAATAAAGAAGCTAACGCCGCGCATGACTGCTCACCTTGGCCACAGCTGCCTTGGGAAAGTCCTCGAACTGGGCTATCTGGAGAACGGCCGCCACCAGCGGCTCGCTGCGGCTGACCATGCCGCGGGCCAGGCAGTACTGCAACTGGGGCTGCTCCATCAGCGCGCAGCACTTGTCCAGGTACGCCTTCTTGGCGATCCCAGACACGTTGACCAGCAGCAGCAGGCAGAAGCAGGCCTTCTCCACCTCGCTCTGCGCCAGGCTCTGTGTGCCGAGGAACTGGGGGACGAGGGCCAGCGGCGCGGCCAGGATCTTGTCGAAGTACGACTCGGAGATCTTGGACAGCACCAGCTTCTCGGTCTTGGCCTCCTGCAGCAGGACGATCAGCAGGCGCAGGGTGGCCAGTACCTGGGTGGGCTTGGTCTCCGATCGCTCGGCGCTGGCCACCAGGCTGACCAGGTGCGAGGGATCGCGGGCGATCATCTGGGCCACCGCCGCCCGCTTGTTCAGGCGCAGCAGGGTGCAGAGCAGCTCGATGGCCGACACGCCGCACAGATCGGAGGCCAGCCAGTCGCCCAGCAGCTCGTACAGGCGCGGCGTGATGGCGTCCAGGCTGATGGAGCTGCTGCCGTCCTCCGACAGCTGCAGGATGTAGCTGATGAGGCGAAAGACCAGGCCCAGGCAGATCTGTTGGTGCTTGCGCGTCTCCTCCTGCGAGTCGTCCATGCCGCTGCGTGCGTCGATTTGCTGAGAAAGAAGGGAGGGAATCACTACTTTTCGCTGAAGGAAGGGACCAAGGCAACACTCACGTCCAGCAGCTTCTCCACGTCCTCGCAGAAGTGGCTGTGCGAGAGCATCGCCCGATGGAGGCCGGCATGGCACTGCGAGTCCAGCAGGAAGTCAACGATGTGACGCAGCTGGGCCACGTTCCAGTGCTTCAGGCAGTCCTCGACGCCGGCCAAGGACATGCGCAGGAAGGTGTACAGCTCCTGCAGCTCGAAGGCGTACACGTCCTCCGAGAGGATGATGAGCATCTTGTAGGCCAGCAGGCCGTAGTTCTGGATGCGCCGGCAGAAGGCCGATATGTTGACGCTGCGCAGGAAGAGGAACAGCACGGCGAAGTTCTTGTAGCACAGGTTCACCAGCACGGAGAGGGCGAGCAGGGCGTGCGAGTCGTCGTCGTCGTCGTTACCACCGCCACCGCCGCCGCCGCCAGTGGGGCCATTGGAGCCGCCATCCGTGCCGAGGACGATCTCCACCAGGTGCTCGATCAGCGCCGCCAGGTAGGGCTCCTCCCAGGCGATGTGTATGCCGTAGGTGAGGTCCTGCAGCAGCACCAGCAGCCGGTACACCCGCTCCGCCCGCCGCGTCCGCCGGATGAGCACGCCCAGCAGCGGCACGAAGCAGAACCGCTCGACGATCGCCTGCCGCGCCTCCAGATTCCGGCTGCAGTGCTGCACCAGGCCGACGCAGGCCCACAGCGCATCGCCCTCGGCCGCCTCGTTCTCCAGGGCGCCCATCAGGGCGTGCAGATCGACGTAGAAGCGGGCCAGCTCCAGGTTGCCCGGCGCCGGGGCGAAGTGCGCCGGCTGCACCTTGGTGCCCAGCAGGGCCACGCTGCGCTGCACGTAGACCAGCGACTCCTCGGAGCGCTGCGTCTGGAAGGCGGCCGCGCGAGCCCTGAATTCGCGCACATAGCCGATGGCCAGCGTGGCGCCCGCGTCCTGCGGCGAGTCCTGGCTGCCGCCCGTGGAGGATGTGTGGTTCCGTAGCGTAGCCATCCGGTTCCCTTCCGATCCGATCCGTTTCGTTTCGTTTACCTTGCAAGTTAAAGCTTCGTTGGAAAAAATCCGTAGCGTCAAACAGAAAATAATTTCGAAAATTGTCGATAGTTTGCCGCTAGCAAGATCGATGACAGGCGGCGGCTATCGATTGGCACTGAGTGGCAGCCCTCCGCCGTTATCCTCTCTCTCCGGCTCTCTCCGGCGCTCAACAGAACAAAAAACTCGAACAAAGCAGGCCCACAGGGTGCGCCATATTTGTCAAATTTTGCGGCCAAAAAACTTTTCCGTTAGTATTTTAAATAATTTGAAGTCGCAAAAATCGGCAGTGAGTAGATTGGCAATCGATACGCATTCCTATCTGGAAATTTTTATGTTTGCCTTAGTGAATCATAAAAATGGCAAAAAGAAGGATTTTTGAAATCAGCCGGAAAATGACAGAAATAAATTTATGGATTGTTAAATTTACAAAAATAATAATAGTAAAATGTCACTCCAAATAAGTCATATTATTTAATAAAAATGAATTCAGCAAAACAAGAAGCTAAAAAAGAATTTTAAGTTAAACCAAAACTATTCCAATTAATCAGTAAACAGTAAAGTAATTGTTTTTGATAATAAACCCCCACATCGAAAATAAATTTTTAATGCAATATTTGGCCAATGCTTGCTTCCTATCATTTAAACATATAACTATGCTCTAAATAAAAGTATATTGAATTACAAAGTCCATGTAACTTTTAAAGACTTTGTGACTTGGACTACATTCACTTCCTTTTCTTGCTTACCTCATTGTCGAGGCGATAAAAAAGCTTATGCTTTCTGCACATTTCGGGCTCAGCCCAATGTCCACCCACCGCACCGCCCAATCAACAACAACAATGCCTAGAGCTGAAAGTATGCGTAATTCTGAGAGGGGAGAGATTCAGGAGGGGTTTTCGGTGGTTGGGCAACGCACATGTGGCTCCGCAGTGGAGCACCAACCCCAAATCCCCGCCCCTTCGAAAGCAGAGGGATGCTGTCCGGCAAGGAAAATTCGTTTTGATTTTGCATGGACTTTTCAAAATTTATGCGCTATTTGAAATGTAACGCACGTGTGTGCGTATGTGCCCATGTGTATGTATATTTAAGCGAAATTAAATATCCAAAAGGGGGCGGGGAAATGGAATTTAAGGCTTCGCTGGACTAAAATTAGGATAAGCCCGGAATTTAAGGAGATTCCAAGGTCCAGTACAAATATTAGTGCCTTGCAATAGCTAAGATGCATTTAAATTTAAGGAGTTATATTGGCATTAAAATAAAGAAATTTCAACAGTTTTTTAATTTTTTGGAAAAAATGTTGACTTTACCCCTTATAAAAAAAGCAAAAAATCATAATCGTGTTTTTTTGCACAAAAATACCAGTATTTTTCGCGTAACATGAGAAAAAACGGTCAGAATATTAAATGTCATACCTTTTTGAGCTCGTAGTTTAATTCCCTATCGATTGGCATTCAAATATAGTTATTTTAACTGTTTTAAAATTTTTGCAAAAAATTGTGACCTTACCCCTTATAAAAAAAGCAAAAAATCGTAATCGTGTTTTTTTGCACAAAAATATCAGTATTTTTGGCGTAACATGAGAAAAAACGGTCAGAGTATTAAATGTCATACCTTTTTGAGCTCGTAGTTTAATTCCCTATCGATTGGCATTCAAATATAGTTATTTTAACTGTTTTAAAATTTTTGCAAAAAATTGTGACCTTACCCCTTATAAAAAAAGCAAAAAATCGTAATCGTGTTTTTTTGCACAAAAATATCAGTATTTTTGGCGTAACATGAGAAAAAACGGTCAGAGTATTAAATGTCATACCTTTTTGAGCTCGTAGTTAAATTCCCTATCGATTGGCATTCAAATAAAGAAATTTTAACAGTTTTAAAATTTTTTGTAAAAAATGTTGACTTTACCCCTTATAAAAAAAGCAAAAAATCATAATCGTGTTTTTTTGCACAAAAATATCAGTATTTTTCGCGTAACATGAGAAAAAACGGTCAGAATATTAAATGTCATACCTTTTTGAGCTCGTAGTTTAATTCCCTATCGATTGGCATTCAAATATAGTTATTTTAACTGTTTTAAAATTTTTGCAAAAAATTGTGACCTTACCCCTTATAAAAAAAGCAAAAAATCGTAATCGTGTTTTTTTGCACAAAAATATCAGTATTTTTGGCGTAACATGAGAAAAAACGGTCAGAGTATTAAATGTCATACCTTTTTGAGCTCGTAGTTTAATTCCCTATCGATTGGCATTCAAATATGGTTATTTTACCTGTTTTAAAATTTTTGTAAAAAATTGTGACCTTACCCCTTATAAAAAACGCAAAAAATCGTAATCGTGTTTTTTTGCACAAAAATATCAGTATTTTTGGCGTAACATGAGAAAAAACGGTCAGAGTATTAAATGTCATACCTTTTTGAGCTCGTAGTTAAATTCCCTATCGATTGGCATTCAAATAAAGAAATTTTAACAGTTTTAAAATTTTTTGTAAAAAATTGTGACCTTACCCCTTATAAAAAAGCAAAAAATCATAATTGTGTTTTTTTGCACAAAAATATCGGTTTTTTTGGCGTAACATGAGAAAAAACGGTCAGAATATTAAATGTCATACCTTTTTGAGCTCGTAGTTTAATTCCCTATCGATTGGCATTCAAATATAGTTATTTTAACTGTTTTAAAATTTTTGTAAAAAATTGTGGACTTACCCCTTATAAAAAACGCAAAAAATCATCATCGTGTTTTTTTGCACAAAAATATCGGTTTTTTTGGCGTAACATGAGAAAAAACGGTCAGAGTATTAAATGTCATACCTTTTTGAGCTCGTAGTTAAATTCCCTATCGATTGGCACAATCGCACAAAAATATCCGTATTTTTGGCGTAACATGAGAAAAAACGGTCAGAATATTAAATGTCATACCTTTTTAAGCTCGTAGTTTAATTCCCTATCGATTGGCATTCAAATATAGTTATTTTAACAGTTTTAAAATTTTTGTAAAAAATTGTGGACTTACCCCTTATAAAAAACGCAAAAAATCATCATCGTGTTTTTTTGCACAAAAATATCGGTTTTTTTGGCGTAACATGAGAAAAAACGGTCAGAGTATTAAATGTCATACCTTTTTGAGCTCGTAGTTAAATTCCCTATCAATTGGCATTCAAATAAAGAAATTTTAACAGTTTTAAAATTTTTTGTAAAAAATTGTGACCTTACCCCTTATAAAAAAAGCAAAAAATCATAATCGTGTTTTTTTGCACAAAAATATCAGTATTTTCGGCGTAACATGAGAAAAAACGGTCAGAATATTAAATGTCATACCTTTTTGAGCTCTTAGTTTAATTCCCTATCGATTGGCATTCAAATATAGTTATTTTAACAGTTTTAAAATTTTTGTAAAAAATTGTGGACTTACCCCTTATAAAAAACGCAAAAAATCATAATCGTGTTTTTTTGCACAAAAATATCAGTATTTTTCGCGTAACATGAGAAAAAACGGTCAGAATATTAAATGTCATACCTTTTTGAGCTCGTAGTTTAATTCCCTATCGATTGGCATTCAAATATAGTTATTTTAACTGTTTTAAAATTTTTGCAAAAAATTGTGGACTTACCCCTTATAAAAAATGCAAAAAATCGTAATCGTGTTTTTTTGCACAAAAATATCCGTATTTTTGGCGTAACATGAGAAAAAACGGTCAGAATATTAAATGTCATACCTTTTTGAGCTCGTAGTTTAATTCCCTATCGATTGGCATTCAAATATAGTTATTTTAACAGTTTTAAAATTTTTGTAAAAAATTGTGGACTTACCCCTTATAAAAAACGCAAAAAATCATAATCGTGTTTTTTTGCACAAAAATATCAGTATTTTTCGCGTAACATGAGAAAAAACGGTCAGAATATTAAATGTCATACCTTTTTGAGCTCGTAGTTTAATTCCCTATCGATTGGCATTCAAATATAGTTATTTTAACTGTTTTAAAATTTTTGCAAAAAATTGTGGACTTACCCCTTATAAAAAACGCAAAAAATCGTAATCGTGTTTTTTTGCACAAAAATATCAGTATTTTTGGCGTAACATGAGAAAAAACGGTCAGAATATTAAATGTCATACCTTTTTGAGCTCGTAGTTTAATTCCCTATCGATTGGCATTCAAATATAGTTATTTTAACAGTTTTAAAATTTTTGTAAAAAATTGTGGACTTACCCCTTATAAAAAACGCAAAAAATCATAATCGTGTTTTTTTGCACAAAAATATCAGTATTTTTCGCGTAACATGAGAAAAAACGGTCAGAATATTAAATGTCATACCTTTTTGAGCTCGTAGTTTAATTCCCTATCGATTGGCATTCAAATATAGTTATTTTAACTGTTTTAAAATTTTTGTAAAAAATTGTGGACTTACCCCTTATAAAAAACGCAAAAAATCATCATCGTGTTTTTTTGCACAAAAATATCAGTATTTTTGGCGTAACATGAGAAAAAACGGTCAGAGTATTAAATGTCATACCTTTTTGAGCTCGTAGTTTAATTCCCTATCGATTGGCATTCAAATATAGTTATTTTAACTGTTTTAAAATTTTTGTAAAAAATTGTGGACTTACCCCTTATAAAAAACGCAAAAAATCATCATCGTGTTTTTTTGCACAAAAATATCGGTTTTTTTGGCGTAACATGAGAAAAAACGGTCAGAATATTAAATGTCATACCTTTTTGAGCTCGTAGTTTAATTCCCTATCGATTGGCATTCAAATATAGTTATTTTAACTGTTTTAAAATTTTTGTAAAAAATTGTGGACTTACCCCTTATAAAAAACGCAAAAAATCATCATCGTGTTTTTTCGCACAAAAATATCGGTTTTTTTGGCGTAACATGAGAAAAAACGGTCAGAATATTAAATGTCATACCTTTTTGAGCTCGTAGTTTAATTCCCTATCGATTGGCATTCAAATATAGTTATTTTAACTGTTTTAAAATTTTTGCAAAAAATTGTGGACTTACCCCTTATAAAAAACGCAAAAAATCGTAATCGTGTTTTTTTGCACAAAAATATCAGTATTTTTGGCGTAACATGAGAAAAAACGGTCAGAATATTAAATGTCATACCTTTTTGAGCTCGTAGTTTAATTCCCTATCGATTGGCATTCAAATATAGTTATTTTAACTGTTTTAAAATTTTTGCAAAAAATTGTGGACTTACCCCTTATAAAAAACGCAAAAAATCGTAATCGTGTTTTTTTGCACAAAAATATCAGTATTTTTGGCGTAACATGAGAAAAAACGGCCAGAATATTAAATGTCATACCTTTTTGAGATCGTAGTTAAATTCCCTATCGATTGGCATTCAAATATAGTTATTTTAACAGTTTTAAAATTTTTGTAAAAAATTGTGGACTTACCCCTTATAAAAAACGCAAAAAATCATAATCGTGTTTTTTTGCACAAAAATATCAGTATTTTTCGCGTAACATGAGAAAAAACGGTCAGAATATTAAATGTCATACCTTTTTGAGCTCGTAGTTTAATTCCCTATCGATTGGCATTCAAATATAGTTATTTTAACTGTTTTAAAATTTTTGCAAAAAATTGTGGACTTACCCCTTATAAAAAACGCAAAAAATCGTAATCGTGTTTTTTTGCACAAAAATATCAGTATTTTTGGCGTAACATGAGAAAAAACGGTCAGAATATTAAATGTCATACCTTTTTGAGCTCGTAGTTTAATTCCCTATCGATTGGCATTCAAATATAGTTATTTTAACAGTTTTAAAATTTTTGTAAAAAATTGTGGACTTACCCCTTATAAAAAACGCAAAAAATCATAATCGTGTTTTTTTGCACAAAAATATCAGTATTTTTCGCGTAACATGAGAAAAAACGGTCAGAATATTAAATGTCATACCTTTTTGAGCTCGTAGTTTAATTCCCTATCGATTGGCATTCAAATATAGTTATTTTAACAGTTTTAAAATTTTTGTAAAAAATTGTGGACTTACCCCTTATAAAAAACGCAAAAAATCATAATCGTGTTTTTTTGCACAAAAATATCAGTATTTTTGGCGTAACATGAGAAAAAACGGTCAGAATATTAAATGTCATACCTTTTTGAGCTCGTAGTTTAATTCCCTATCGATTGGCATTCAAATATAGTTATTTTAACTGTTTTAAAATTTTTGCAAAAAATTGTGGACTTACCCCTTATAAAAAACGCAAAAAATCGTAATCGTGTTTTTTTGCACAAAAATATCAGTATTTTTGGCGTAACATGAGAAAAAACGGTCAGAATATTAAATGTCATACCTTTTTGAGCTCGTAGTTTAATTCCCTATCGATTGGCATTCAAATATAGTTATTTTAACAGTTTTAAAATTTTTGTAAAAAATTGTGGACTTACCCCTTATAAAAAACGCAAAAAATCATAATCGTGTTTTTTTGCACAAAAATATCAGTATTTTTGGCGTAACATGAGAAAAAACGGTCAGAATATTAAATGTCATACCTTTTTGAGCTCGTAGTTTAATTCCCTATCGATTGGCATTCAAATATAGTTATTTTAACTGTTTTAAAATTTTTGTAAAAAATTGTGGACTTACCCCTTATAAAAAACGCAAAAAATCATCATCGTGTTTTTTTGCACAAAAATATCAGTATTTTTGGCGTAACATGAGAAAAAACGGTCAGAATATTAAATGTCATACCTTTTTGAGCTCGTAGTTTAATTCCCTATCGATTGGCATTCAAATATAGTTATTTTAACTGTTTTAAAATTTTTGTAAAAAATTGTGGACTTACCCCTTATAAAAAACGCAAAAAATCATCATCGTGTTTTTTTGCACAAAAATATCGGTTTTTTTGGCGTAACATGAGAAAAAACGGTCAGAATATTAAATGTCATACCTTTTTGAGCTCGTAGTTTAATTCCCTATCGATTGGCATTCAAATATAGTTATTTTAACTGTTTTAAAATTTTTGTAAAAAATTGTGGACTTACCCCTTATAAAAAACGCAAAAAATCATCATCGTGTTTTTTCGCACAAAAATATCGGTTTTTTTGGCGTAACATGAGAAAAAACGGTCAGAATATTAAATGTCATACCTTTTTGAGCTCGTAGTTTAATTCCCTATCGATTGGCATTCAAATATAGTTATTTTAACTGTTTTAAAATTTTTGCAAAAAATTGTGGAAGTACCCCTTATAAAAAACGCAAAAAATCATCATCGTGTTTTTTTGCACAAAAATATCAGTATTTTTGGCGTAACATGAGAAAAAACGGTCAGAATATTAAATGTCATACCTTTTTGAGCTCGTAGTTAAATTCCCTATCGATTGGCATTCAAATATAGTTATTTTAACTGTTTTAAAATTTTTGCAAAAAATTGTGGACTTACCCCTTATAAAAAAAGCAAAAAATCGTAATCGTGTTTTTTTGCACAAAAATATCAGTATTTTTGGCGTAACATGAGAAAAAACGGTCAGAATATTAAATGTCATACCTTTTTGAGCTCGTAGTTAAATTCCCTATCGATTGGCATTCAAATATAGTTATTTTAACAGTTTTAAAATTTTTGTAAAAAATTGTGGACTTACCCCTTATAAAAAACGCAAAAAATCATAATCGTGTTTTTTTGCACAAAAATATCAGTATTTTTGGCGTAACATGAGAAAAAACGGTCAGAATATTAAATGTCATACCTTTTTGAGCTCGTAGTTTAATTCCCTATCGATTGGCATTCAAATATAGTTATTTTAACTGTTTTAAAATTTTTGCAAAAAATTGTGGACTTACCCCTTATAAAAAACGCAAAAAATCGTAATCGTGTTTTTTTGCACAAAAATATCAGTATTTTTGGCGTAACATGAGAAAAAACGGTCAGAATATTAAATGTCATACCTTTTTGAGCTCGTAGTTAAATTCCCTATCGATTGGCATTCAAATATAGTTATTTTAACTGTTTTAAAATTTTTGTAAAAAATTGTGGACTTACCCCTTATAAAAAACGCAAAAAATCATCATCGTGTTTTTTTGCACAAAAATATCAGTTTTTTTGGCGTAACATGAGAAAAAACGGTCAGAATATTAAATGTCATACCTTTTTGAGCTCGTAGTTTAATTCCCTATCGATTGGCATTCAAATATAGTTATTTTAACAGTTTTAAAATTTTTGTAAAAAATTGTGGACTTACCCCTTATAAAAAACGCAAAAAATCATAATCGTGTTTTTTTGCACAAAAATATCAGTATTTTTGGCGTAACATGAGAAAAAACGGTCAGAATATTAAATGTCATACCTTTTTGAGCTCGTAGTTTAATTCCCTATCGATTGGCATTCAAATATAGTTATTTTAACTGTTTTAAAATTTTTGTAAAAAATTGTGGACTTACCCCTTATAAAAAACGCAAAAAATCATAATCGTGTTTTTTTGCACAAAAATATCGGTTTTTTTGGCGTAACATGAGAAAAAACGGTCAGAATATTAAATGTCATACCTTTTTGAGCTCGTAGTTAAATTCCCTATCGATTGGCATTCAAATAAAGAAATTTTAACAGTTTTAAAATTTTTTGTAAAAAATTGTGACCTTAGCCCTTATAAAAAAAGCAAAAAATCATAATCGTGTTTTTTTGCACAAAAATATCAGTATTTTTCGCGTAACATGAGAAAAAACGGTCAGAATATTAAATGTCATACCTTTTTGAGCTCGTAGTTTAATTCCCTATCGATTGGCATTCAAATATAGTTATTTTAACTGTTTTAAAATTTTTGTAAAAAATTGTGGACTTACCCCTTATAAAAAACGCAAAAAATCATCATCGTGTTTTTTTGCACAAAAATATCGGTTTTTTTGGCGTAACATGAGAAAAAACGGTCAGAATATTAAATGTCATACCTTTTTGAGCTCGTAGTTTAATTCCCTATCGATTGGCATTCAAATATAGTTATTTTAACTGTTTTAAAATTTTTGCAAAAAATTGTGACCTTACCCCTTATAAAAAAAGCAAAAAATCGTAATCGTGTTTTTTTGCACAAAAATATCAGTATTTTTGGCGTAACATGAGAAAAAACGGTCAGAATATTAAATGTCATACCTTTTTGAGCTCGTAGTTAAATTCCCTATCGATTGGCATTCAAATATAGTTATTTTAACAGTTTTAAAATTTTTGTAAAAAATTGTGACCTTACCCCTTATAAAAAACGCAAAAAATCATAATCGTGTTTTTTTGCACAAAAATATCAGTATTTTTGGCGTAACATGAGAAAAAACGGTCAGAATATTAAATGTCATACCTTTTTGAGCTCGTAGTTTAATTCCCTATCGATTGGCATTCAAATATAGTTATTTTAACTGTTTTAAAATTTTTGCAAAAAATTGTGACCTTACCCCTTATAAAAAAAGCAAAAAATCATCATCGTGTTTTTTTGCACAAAAATATCGGTTTTTTTGGCGTAACATGAGAAAAAACGGTCAGAATATTAAATGTCATACCTTTTTGAGCTCGTAGTTTAATTCCCTATC
>JBAMCJ010000080.1:0-31753 GCA_037075205.1 Drosophila prostipennis
GTAATCGTTGGCACAACAAGCGCTCCAAGGCCTGCCAGAGAGTCAGAATAACTCATTTCTAGGCGGCTTCTCTTATCTCTCTATTAATTGCCATACTCATTCTGAGTCCGCCTCTCAACGCCTACGGTCCGTCGCCAGAGCATACATTTCGTTGTTGTTGTTATTGCAAGCTGCGGTGTACGCAAAGCCCTCAGCCCTTGCATATGTAAATATAAACCATAAATAAATTGAAGTATTGAATTTATATCGCCTTGTGATTTATTTAAATAGCTGACAAAAAGGCTTGTTAGCTCAACAAATACTATAAATTAGTTTAAGGCAAATGCTATCAGGAAAAAATGAAGACTTCTTTAATATTAATGGATTATATGTCTTAATTGAAGTTTGTTTTTTAACGTCGCGTCCGTAATCAAAAAACCAAATTTTTTCTTTTCACTCGTTCAATTCGCGACACCTATAAACCAGCTCTTATGCCTAAAGCAAGGATAGTTGGAACAAATTAATTATAATTTTTTGAAAAAAAAATTAGCGCGTTGATATTTTTAAAGAAATTTTAAAGTCTGTCGCGTCCGTAATTTATATTTTGTATTTCCAAAAAACAATTGATCATAATTTTTGTGTAGCTAATTGTTTTATTTGCTGCTATGAAAAACGTCGATGGCTTTGCTTTTCCTTGTCATATACTTGATATAATAATATTTGTATTATTCACAACAAATTTTGCTATCGAAGAGAAAGCACTTCTTTTAGATACTTTTTAAGATTTTTAAGATGGAAAAAAAAGAAAAAAAACAGCTAGCGCGAGAAAGTACAGGGAGAAATTGTCTTTAAATCCCGATCGTTTGGAAAAATTCAAAGAAAAAGATAAATCCCGGAAGAGAGAATACCGACTGAAACTAAAGAAAATGATGGAGACGGACCCTGAGTTGCACTTAAAAAAAAAGGAAAAGGATAAACTCCGCCAAAGAAAACTTCGTGAGAAGAAAAAAATATGGCAATCGACTTTCATACAGCGTACAGGAGTAAGCAGTCCTTGGGGAAGGCAGTAAAGAAAATGGAAAAATCGTTGCCAAACGACATGGAAAAGAAGAAGGCTGTTTTAGAAGCGGTAGGGAAAAAGTATTTAAGTTGCAACAGGATTGAAGATCGAGCTCAGACGTCTGCTGATTTTCAGAAATTTTCAATGCTTAGAGACTTTTACCTGAAAGACGACATTAGTGTTCAAGCTGCGGGCAGAAAGCATACCTTAAACCTTAATGGGAAATTTGTCGCAAAACGTTTCATGATTTTGACCGTGTCGGAAGCATACGAAATTTATAAAAAAGAATCGAAGTCCCCAGATTTAGTGAGTAAATCAACATTTTTCCAGCACAGACCACCGGAAGTTCAACTAATATCAAAGCTGCCTCATAATATGTGCGTGTGTATGTATCATGCTAACATTGGATTTTTGTTGGAGGGATGTACTAAAGTTATACCTTCCTTCCCTCGTGTCTTTGAATCGTTACTGGAATCTATTTGCTGTAACATCAAGAATGAAGAATGCATGCTCAACAAATGTCTGAGATGTGTAAAAGATATTGTCGAGGAACTTATTCCGATTACCTATCTCAAAAAAATAGATGAAGATATAGTGTGGAAAAAGTGGCGTAAAGTAGACTGTTGGATGAGTTTCAAGCGCTTCTACCTCAGTTTAAAACCCACTTTTATATAAAACGATCTCAGCAAAGCTATTTTGAGGCTAAGAAAGCGAATATAGATTCAAGGGAAGTAGTCATCCAAATTGATTTTGCCGAAAATTACAGGCTGATCTCTCAAAACGAAGTCCAAAGCGCACATTTTAACTATAAACAGGTTACGATATTTACTTGCGTAGCTTGGCTTTGCGACAAAACTTTATCATTTGGAATAATTAGTGAAAATTTAAGCCACAATAAATTTGACGTTGTCTGCTTCTTAAGCAAACTTTTAAAAGTGATCAAGGAGAAAGCCGGCACATTCGAAAATATATTTATATTTTCTGATGGTAGCAGCTCGCAATTTAAAAATAAATTTATAGTCCGTAGTTTGGTAGATTTTGTTTACTATTTTGGATGCGTCAAAATTGAATGGAACTATTTTGCTACGTCCCATGGAAAAGGAGCAGTGGATGGCGTAGGAGCCGTCATTAAAAGAAAAGTTTGGCAAGTAACTAAGTCCCAAAATAAAATATTATCAAGTCCCTTTGAATTTTTTCAATGCGCTCAGGAAAATTTACACGGAATAAACCTTATCTACATTGGCGCCAAGGAAGTGGAGGAATTTTCACTACCACTACAAGAAAAATGGAAAAATGTTGCACAGATTCCAGGAATAAGAAAAATACACTATGCATCCAGTAACAGAGAATTAAACATTTTTGTGGGTGTCACAGCCTTTTCAACAAAAAACAAAATTTAATAAAATATACTAAACGTGCAACATAATTCGTAAATAAACTTATTATTTAAAGATAGGTATATATTCTTTAGCAGGTGTATTTTGATTAAATTTCTGCGTTTACTATAAAAATTTAATTTAATTCTAACCACTTAGTCACATAGCTTTCATAGAACGAGCTATATAAAAACTATGTTTCAATTAAAAAGAGGTGGATAACGCTAAAATATTTTAACCAAACTTTAAAGTAGGGACTTTAGTAACACGTAAAATAGCTCTGCAACATTTTGACAAAATAAAAAGTTGCAATATTTTGTTAAGTAGCAACATGTCGCGTCCGTAATTGTCGCGTCCGTATTCTTGCACTAGTTTTAGAAAAAAAACCGCTGAATGTTTTGCCACCGAACTTGCTTTGATGTGCGTGGTTACTCAGCAGGTATACTGGAAAAAAAATTCAAAAAAATTCGCCCTCTAGTTTCGCAGAATTTATGGTTTTTCGAAAGTTTTCAAAATTGCAGTTCTATTTTTGTCGCGTCCGTATTTCACTTATTTAATTTTATTTCTAAGAACTGGCTGGACAGATAATCTTCATTTTTTTACCATAAATACAAGAGCGTCTAAGCTATCCAACAAAAAATTAAAAAGTAATAAATGTACACTGCGTCACTCTTATTTTTAGAGTTTAAGTTGAAAAAATGTAATGCCCATATGTATAAATTTATTTACATATGTACATTGTATATATATGTATACATCTTCTTCGTGTATATGTATATTCGTATATATATCTTTTGCATATACATATATATATTTGTCGTTTATTATATATTTATATATTTATATATACATACATATGTATATACATATCTCTGTATTTATTTATTTCTGATTCAACAACATTTATGTAATAATTTATTTATGTTTATACATGCATTCATACATATGTATGTACGTACATATGTAGACAATACATGAATTATCCTTAAATTCATTAATTTAATTAATTATCCTTAATTCATTTCTCGGCTGGAGAAATTATGTCGTTTTTTCATCGGAGGACTTATGTCACTTTTAAACGTCATAAGTCCTCCACAAGTAATTTTTAAACGACACAATATCGCGCGATCTTATGACGTTTAGCAACGACATAATTTCTCCAGAAAAAAACGACATAAGTTCTCGGACAAATGTACTGGGAGGAATTATGTCGGAGGAATTATGACGCTATGCCGAGTACAACGACCCACGACCACGACCCACGGCCGGCCGGGTCAAAAGAACACCCACAACGGAATCACGGCCAACCACCCTGACGCCCACACCGGAGGAACAGCCGCAGGAAACCCCGGGGCAGACTGAAAACCCCGAAGCACACGGGGAAACAAAAGAAGAGGAGGAGATGGCCAGGAGAAGTATGAAGGACAAGTATACTACGGGATGCACAGAGTGTATAGAAAGCCGATCGACGGAGGACAGGAAGGACGTACAAGACACCGGCAGCGAGCTAGGAGACGACGAGGAAAATTCACCGCTGGGAGGCAAGGGAACATCAGGCGGCGGAGTGGAACCGCTAACCGCAGACCAAGAGGCGGAAATTCACGCGTTCCTGAAAGAACAACTGGCAACATTTGCAGGAATGACAGGGGTCTCAAATATCGCCCAACACAGTATTGCGATGCGAGACAACAGACCAATAAAACAGCGATACTCCCCGAGAAATCCAGCGATGCAGCAGATAATTAACCAACAGGTGGACGAGCTGCTCGCACAGGGTTGCATCGAACCCTCACGCAGCCCGCATAGTGCCCCAGTGGTTATCGTACGAAAAAAGACAGGATTGCTGTGCATGGATTATCGCCAGCTAAACGCTCGGTCCACCCCGACGCCTATCCGCTGCCCAGGATTAATCACATCCTGGAAAGGCTCCGAAAGGCAAAGTTCATTTCCACACTGGACCTACGGAACGGCTACTGGCAGATACCCATGGCAGCCGAGAGCCGGGAGTATACCGCATTCAAGGTCCCGGGAAGGTACGGGACGCGGGCTGTTCCAATGGAGGGTCATGCCGTTCGGCCTGCACTCCGCACCAGCGACCTTCCAACGCGCCCTGGACAGCGTAATCGGCCCGGACATGGAGCCACATGCGTTCGCCTACTTGGACGATATTATCGTCATCGGCGCTAGCCTGGAAGAGCATAATGAAAACCTGCGAAGGGTCTTCGAGCGGTTAAAGAGGGCTAACGTACGCCTCAACGAGGAAAAATGCTCGTTCTTACGGAAAAGGCTTGCATATCTGGGCCACGTAATCAGCGAGAAAGGAATACACACGGACCCCGATAAGGTTGCTGCAGTTCGGAAACTAAGTCCCCCAGCTAACTTGGGAGAACTCCGACGTTGCTTAGGCATGGCCTCGTGGTATCGTAGGTTCGTTCCAAACTTCGCCTCGATTGTTCGACCAATGACAAACCTACTCCGGAAGAACCAGAAGTGGAACTGGGGAAAGGAAGAACAGATCGCGTTTAACCTATTAAAGGAGAAATTGAGATTTTGAGAATTGAATTGCACCCGTGTTGGCCTGCCCCGACTTTTCGGCGAAAATGACACTACAGACGGACGCCAGCAATTACGGGTTGGGTGGAGTACTAACTCAAACGATCGATGGCCAAGAACGGGTGATCGCGTATGTAAGCCGAAAACTGGACGCCGCCGAGTTAAACTGTTCGCCGATGGAAAAGGAATGCCTAGCCATTATCTGGGGAGTCCGGAAACTAAAGTGCTACCTCGAAGGGTACAGATTCAACAGATCATCTGGCACTCAAGTGGCTGGACAGTATCGAGAACCCCACCGGACGAGTAGCTAGATGGGCATTGGAATTACAACAATACCAATACGACGTCCACTACCACATACAATGTAGTCGCGGACGCGCTATCCCGACAACCGCTCGAGGCCGTACAACGAATGGCACTGGAAGAAAGCACGTGCAAATAGCTCAAGCGAAAAATGGACGAAGTGCGGAGTGACCCCCAAAAGTACCCGGATTATATCATCGAGAACGGCGCTCTTTATCGACACCTGGGACACCGGCCGGATGACCAAGACCAGCTGCCTTGGAAACTGTGCGTCCCCACCGACCACCGTCAGCAAATCTTGAATGAATGTCACGACACCCCCACCGCCGGCAACTTGGGAATCCGGAAGACGATCCTTCGCATCAGCCAAAGGTACTACTGGCCAGGGATGTTCCGCGACGTAGGCACTTATGTCCGAAGATGCCTTTCTTGCCAGAAATACAAAGCGTCACAGCAGAAACTGGCAGGGAGGATGCTTACTCGGCAGGTCGAGGAACCCTTCGCAGTCCTCTGTGCCGATTTCGTGGGACCGTTACCACGATCTAAGCAAGGAAACACCATGCTGATCGTCTTCTTCGACGCCTTCTGAAAGTGGGTGGAACTGGTACCCCTACGAAAAGCCACCACCGCCACGCTGATAAAGGCTTTCCGCGAACGCATCATAAGTCACTTCGGGGTACCAAAACAAATGGTATGTGATAACGGCACTCAGTTTACCAGCAGAGCATTCCGGACTTTTATGGCCGAAGCAGGAGTGGAACTCCAATACACCGCACCATATTGCCCTCGAGAAAACCCGACCGAGCGGGCGAACCGGACCATCAAGACCATAGTATCGCAGTACGTCGACGATCAACAGAGTACGTGGGATGTACTGCTGCCGGAGATTACGTTGGCTATAAACTCAAGTGTTTCGGACTCTACCGGATACAGCCCTGCGTTCGTTCTTCATGGTCGCGAACCCAGATTGCCAGGGGCATGGTACGATCGGGTCACACCGGGGACAGGCGCGAATCCCATGACGCCGACCCAAAAGTCCGCACAACTTCGCGACGTGTACCATATGGTACAGACCAACATGCAACAAGCCAGCAAGGAGCAGAGCCGTCAATACAACCTAAGACGAAGGGATTGGCGGCCAACCATCGGGTCGCTCGTCCTGGTACGACAACGCCATTTGTCTAAGGCGTCCGAAGGATTTGCGGCCAAATTAGCCCCCAAGTTCGATGGCCCCTACCGAGTTATCGCGTTCCCGTCGCGTAACATAGCCCGAATACGTCTCCCGGGGAATCGAAAGAGCCGCCTTGCCAATGTCGCCGATCTCAAAGCTTTTCATTCTTCCACAGCCACCAGCGAAGACGAAGAGGACCCGCAAGTGAAGCCTTGCACCCGCCAGGCAACTACTCCGCCAGAAGATGTCCGCAACGACGAGGAGTTCAACGAGGGGTGATTATAAGTACCGATGAATGTCATGCCTGTAACCGAGAACTAGTAAAACTTGTTAGACATTAAGTCGATATCGCCGTTAGGAGACTGTAGAAAATACTGCCCGTTATTCACACGTTTCATAATTTAAGCTAGATAAGTCATAGTTTTAAATTTCCCCACAGAGTTTATTATGGAAGAGCCAATCATCATTAGCGACAGCGACAGCGACGTAACACCGCCTGCCCCTCGAAGCCGTGACCCGAGACTGCGACCGGGCAGCCGGTATAGGCCCCCAAACTCGTCTCCGGTGGACTTACGAGTCGGCCCAAACTCCGGCCATACGCACGGGCCCGACGAAGCATCCTTCTCGCCAGAAGCCGAAGGGAGGTATAGCCCCTTACACCAGGCCTCGCCGAGGTATGCCCCACCCGAACCGTTTGCGCCAGAAGCCGAATGGAGGTATAGCCCCCTACACCAGGCCTCGCCGAGGTACGCGCCGCCACAAGACTGGACCAGCCACCCTTCCGGGGATAACGGGAGAGTGGAGGATGTCGACGAATCCAGCGACGAAGAGATGAGGGAGGGCAGAGCAGAAGGACAGGAGGACGCTAGGTCGGACCGGGAGCAGCCCAGTGACGACGAGGATGATGGACCAGACTGGGAAAACGCCTCCGACGACATGGAGGGGGCAGCCCATTACGTATACGAGTACGAGGACCGGTACGGATTCCGCCAGAATCACTACGTCCAGCTGATGCGCCTACGGATGACCACCTATATCATCGAAACGCCATTCATGCCCACTCCTGATCCGATTGTGGAGTTTCCACCATCCCCGACCAGGCCCGCCATTGGACCGCCAGAGGAGATGGTCGTCGATCACGAACCAGCAGCGCCGACAGACCCTGAAGAAACCATCCCGGAACCATATCGCGACGCCGGTGACATCGCTGACCCCCACGCTGAGCCGGACACTAGGCCTCCGCCGTTGGTGTGTGAATTTCCCACCAACGTGGACGGAGGATATCGTCCCCCAGCGAGCCGAAATGACAGTAACGATGAGCTTGCGAGCGGCAAGGCGATGCATTGGTCATCCGCCTCCAGTGAGTCCGAGGACGACGACGATGAGGCTCCCCGTTTCAGACGCCGGTCAAGGGCAAGCCGAGAATCGCCACACACCCCCACGACACCGGCCGCCACACCCATGGACCTGGACATCTCGCCAGGAACCCTCCGCCACGTCCTCGAAGAAGTTCCAGAAGATTTGGGGGAGTTAGTCCTGGAATATTTCGCCACGTTACCACAAGCGGATGGGGCGTCGCCTAACGCGACCCCGCCGCGAGCACCCTGGACGACACCGTCGCCAACCCAGCCGTCACCGAGCCCGACCCCGCCACGCCGGCCACCAACGAACGCTACCCCATCAACCGCTCCGACGTCTATGGCCCCGACAGCACACTACACTCCCAACGCCGCTGAGGGTGATGAAGGCATGGCCCCGGCTAACGGCCGCGTACCGGCTCCTCCACGCTGGAGCGTAAACACCCCGGACGGGATGCTCACCCAAGGGGTCATCGACCAGGTAGTGGCCCGCAGAGCGGCCCACATTACCAGGCGAACTCGTCTACGCATTTGCACGGAGGATGGAGTTTACTCCGCCACCTTGAAGCCAGACGACACCGTCATTATCATTTTTCACCCCCCGCCGAAGTAAGAGGGGGATGTGACGCCGCATTTTGGAGTTGTAGGCGCACAATTACTGTTATACCTAAATTAAGCTTAGATTTAAGTCCACTGAAGGATAAATAAGTTAAGTTCAAAACCCAACACTCTGTCTTATTTTATTAAGCGATAGGGCGATAGTTAGCCAGGGTCACACTAGCTGCAAGGTCATCGATTACCAATCGAATAGTCGTGACCACTGTTAACTAACATTGGAACAGTGTTCACACACCCCCTGACACATATCGAATGGAACAATCGCCGATCGAATAGACGAATCGGCTTCGATAGGAGTTAGGGACCACGCGGATCGAGAGGAAAAGGCTCTCTTGTGTTTCCGATCGTGCCAGCGAACAGACGTGTGCTCCGGGTAAGACTCTTGTACTAGGTATTCTCAACGGCAGAACGGGCAGTATTAGGGACACAGAAGACCCGCGATACCTGATCAAAACTTAATAAATTAACCCAGGGTACTAATGCTAAAGTGAAATTCTCCCGTGTTTGTATTTATTGCCTCACCGACCACTAACCGTAGTTTTGCATTATCGGCGGCCATTCCCTGGTAAGCAACTAACCGTAGTTTTGCATTATCGGCGGCCATTCCCTGGTAAGCAACTAACCGTAGTTTTGCATTATCGGCGGCCATTCCCTGGTAAGCGACTAACCGTAGCTCTGCACTGGCAGTGGTTATTCCCTGGCCAGTTACTAACTTTATAGTGCGCTGCCGGTGGCCACCCCCGGAAAGTCCACTTCCCCCCAGCGCGCCCCCCCCCCTTGCCAAATAACCGATCGCAGTTTGCGCGGACAGTGGTTATTCCCTGGCCGGCGGCGTCCCAGTAACCTAGGAATTAACTAATTGTAGTCCTCCATAGCCGGTGGTCATTCCCCGAGAAGCGACTAACTTTAGGGTGTGCGGGCAGTGGTTGTTCCCTGGCCAGCCGCCGACTGTTACGTGCGCTACCGGTGGACATCCCTGGTTAGTTCCCGTTCCTCATTTTACGCTACCGGCGGACATTCCCCGGTAGATGGTAATCCCAGGTTCCGCCGACCAAATTTAGAGTCATTTCCTTCTGCTATTATCCAGCCACAGGTTCCACTACCTTTTCTTTTTTTTACAAATTTCTTGTAAATAAAATAAAATAAAAGTTTGGGTTTAGTCGGAGTTGAACTCGATCCGACACGATCCGCAGTCAAGCAACTACACCCCTAGCCCACAGGCCCTTGTTACGACGGGCCAGTCAGATGCGAGTTTGAGCTTATTTCGCAGCAGAGCAAACGAAATTATACACTAACACAACCACAGAATCTTACACGGACAACGCACACTAGGAAGATTGTAAATCCACTTTCTGAATCCACACCAGAAATTTTGCCGTACATTCAGTTGTATGGGCGTTACACCTCTTAGTGTTTATATTCTCTTTGGTTGTACTGTAAGACCAGAAAGAAGTCCAGAGACGGCTTGTGCAGATGCTGGTGATATTTGGGGTAAGAATTTGGTATTGAGGGACATAATTGACATCATCATCTCGAACTGTTGATGAACGGATTGCATCCATAATTTGAATTTGAATTTTGTTAGTTTGTGTTGCGTGACACTATGGATTTTTTGGTTTTCTAAGAAAGGTAATAAGACTACAGCGGAACATGTCGGTTCCAGAAAAAATACAGTCCATTCGAATCGGAAATAAACCGTGTTTATTCATCACCATATCTTTGGACCTTCTAGCCAAATTTAGCTATTGATTAACATGGATCAATTCAAGCTTTTAAAGGCAGCAAGAAGTCGTGCGAAGGCAAGCATTATGTGTTTGCTAACGGCGTCACAAGATCCACGTGCGGGATCAAACTGGGAACTAGATGAAGTCACCGTCTCACTGGAAAGGCTCAATAGCGTTTGGAAGGAGTTTGAGACCATTAGCGATCAAATGGCCCTTTATGATGGAGAAGAGGGGTACATCGATCCAGCCATCGACAACGAGAAGTACGAGGACAAGTACTTGCAAGCGAACACCTTGTTTCACACCATTAAACGGCGCTGTCAATCATCCAATGAGAGCGTCAGAGAAGGCAGCAACGGTAGGCAATCTGGCAACCTTGACGATGCCGCATCAAGTTCATCAGGATTGGGAAAGCCTTGCTCGTTTTCTACAACAACAACAGGAGCTGAATGAGCGTTTAGCTGAGCAGCAATCAACATTTTTGAGGGCAAACTCCGCAGCAAATGTAATGCACAACGAGCTGCCAAAAATCCACATCAAGGTTTTTACTGGTGACTACAAAGAGTGGCCAGCCTTTAAAAACATCTTCGAGAGTACGATCCACAGCAAGCAGCATTTGACAGCCATACAAAAGTTCCACTGCTGACTTGATTCGTCATATGCCAATTACGGATGCTGCTTACGAGGCTGCTTGGAGTTGCATAACTGAACGATACAACAGACCACGTCACATTGTAAACACTCTGCTGGAAACGTTTGTAAATCTCCCTTCGACATCCAGGGCAGATGTTGCAGTTCTGCGCAAGGTGATCGACGGAGCCACGGAGATTGTACGCGGATTGGATGTAGCGGGTCAAACTAACAGGGACTGCTGGATCATACACTTCATTCTGGCCAAGATCGACGCTGAAACTCGACGCAAATGGATTGAGGGAAGCCGGGAACTTGAATCTCCGTCTGTGGATGATTTACTCAAGTATTTAGATCGACGCTGCGAGGAATTCGAGCTCAGCAAAAGTGAGACATAGTCTTCAAGGTTGGCGCACCACAACCGAGCAAAGCAAAGCGTTCGTCCCACGCTTTAGTATCGATGGAAGAAAATGCTTGTGTGAAATGTAACTCTAAGGAGCACAAGATTTACGGTTGCCCAAAGTTTGCTGAAGCATCGATCGACCAGAGACGCACATTTGTAAAGACAAAATCCTTGTGTTTCAACTGTCTTAAGCTTGGGGATGTATCACGGAAGTGTGAATCCAAATTCACATGCAAGATTTGCCATAATCGCCATCACTCTCTGCTACATGCAGATATTCCAGGATCGCAAGCCGTTGTGACTACGATACAGCCACACATTGATGAAAGGCACATCTCAAGTGCTCCTGAAGATGCTACGGTGACCATCAGCCATATCGCTCGTGCGCAAGTGGCTCCCACAGCTGAGTCCTTGTGCAACGGATCAACAATGGCTACACAGCCCCAAGGGCTAAGGAAAAGTGCATTGCCAACAGCTCTGGTATTTGTAAAAACCGCAAAAGGATCGCACATTACATGTCGGGTACTTTTGGACAGTGGTTCGGAACTGTCGTACATCTCAGAGAGGGTCGTATAGGCACTTGGTCTGTCACGCTCGCCCTCACGCATCTTAGTGTCTGGGATTTCATCGATCAAGGCAGAGACAACTAGAGGCTGCAGCACACTGGACATGCAGTCAAGGATCTCAGATCACACAATGAAGGTACGTGCACACATACTCAACAAAATTACCTCCACGTTAGCAAGTCACGATATCGATGCCTCTGCACTCAAGGCATTTGAAGGCTTTGAGCTTGCAGATTCGGACTATCAATCGTTGGCGCCAGTCGATATTCTCTTGGGCAGCGATTACGTTTGGACCGTGTTCACCGGTCAAAAGATGTTCGACATGCAGATGTTCGGCATTGTCAAAATGTATCGACAAATCTTGGTGGCTGCCAACCATTGTTGCTATCAGCGTATTGTTTGGAGAGAAGATGAAAGTACACCTATCAAACATTATGAGCTTTCCACGGTAACATACGGCACGTCTAGTGCACCATTCTTGGCAGTAAGAGTCCTGGATCAGTTAGCTCAAGACCACCAACACGAGTTCCCTACCGCTGCAAGGATCTTGAAGGAGCAGTTTTACGTGGACGACGTACTGACGGGAGCACATACCGAGAAGGAGCTAATTCACAATCAAAAAGAGCTGATCCAATTAATGAAATATGCAGGCATGGAACTTGGCCAATGGGTTTCAAATTCATCACGTATAGCTGACCGAGCTACTTCTACAACCAAGGTACAAGGAAAAGGATCCAATCCTACAGCAAAGGTTCTTGGCATTTATTGGGATCCAGAAGAGGATACGTTATCCTACAAAGTTTGCCTTACACCAAATCCGGACAACACCAAGCGCCAAGTGCTGTCTGACGTGGCACGCATCTTTGACCCGCTGGGTATTTTGTCGCCAGTGGTGGTGCAGTTTAAAATGTTGTTCCAAGAATTGTGGTTGCTCGATCTCGGCTGGGACACGGAGCTTCCTCCAAAAATTGCTGACAGATGGAACCAATGTCGTAACGACCTACACGTACTTCGGGAACTATGCCTGCCACGATTTATCGAAAACAATGGCGATCACATCGAACTGCATGGGTTCTCAGATGCCTCCATCAAGGCATATTCCGCGGTCATCTACAGCAGACTGGTGCGAGTAGATGGCACCGTATCTGTTTCACTCATAGCTGGAAAAACCAAAGTTGCTCCGCTGAAGCAGCAATCCCTAACGCGCCTCGAGCTGTGTGGCGCTCTGCTACTGAGCAGATTAATCCTATCAGTCAAGGATTCTCTGCTACACAAGGACATCGAAATACATGCATAGTGTGATTCAACCATAGTTTTGGCTTGGCTTTCACATCAACCATCGAAGCTCAAAACATTTGTAGCAAACAGGACTTCAGAAATACTCGACGCGTTGCCGCGTAGTACATGGCATTATGTAAACACGAAGGAGAATCCGGCAGTCTGCGCCACACGAGGAATGCTTGCTGCAGACCTTCTCCATTTCGACTTATGGTGGGTGGGACCTTCATGGCTGCAAGATTCAGAAAAGCTCGCGGTAAAGTTAAGCTGTACAAAGTTCAGTTCTTCTTTTTCAGATAACCATGGTAAAGACGAATTCAAGTCAACCGCATTAACCATTCAGCAAAATGACTCATTCTCACCGATCGAAGCGTTGACTCAGAGGGTCTCGTCCTACCTTAAACCTGTAGCGCTGACACATGGGGCAAGGCTCACTTTTGAAGAGATTCAGGCTGCTCGCATACTTTGCCTGCATGAGGCTCAGAAATGCTTTTGGAAGATCGAAATCTTCTGACGGAAAACAAACCACTTCGCAGCCGGTCCCAGCTGATCAAGCTTTCACCGTTTGTCTGCAAGGATGGCCTCCTTCGAGTTGGTCGACGCTTGGGCAACTCGCAATTACCAGCTGACGTCAAACACCCCATTTTGCTTCCGAAAACGCACCGCATCACAAGGATGATTCTGGAACACGAACACACAGCAAATCTCCATTCAGGAGTGTCTGCCCTGTTTGTAATTGCGCGTCAAAAATATTTGATTTTCGGTGCGCGTAACTTAATAAGGAACCTGGTTCACAACTGCGTAAGGTGCTTTTGCCAACGTAACTTCACCGAGCACCAATTCATGGCCGATCTACCAGGCATCCGTATAACGGAGGCTCTACCCTTCAAGCACTCAGGCTGCGACTACGCTGGACCATTCATCCTTAAGGAAAGAAGAGGGCGCAATCCCCGAAAAACTAAAGGCTACATATGTCTCTTCGTTTGCCTTGGAACATCAGCCATTCATTTGAAACTGGCCACCGACCTTCGCACAGACACATTCCTAGCATGTCTTCGGCGTTTCATGTCCCTTCGAGGGAAATGTTCGCAAATCTTCAGCGACAACGGCACGAATTTTGTTGGTGCCAAACGGGCTCTAGATGAGACGCAGCAAAATCTATCCTCGCAGGAGCATCAACACACCGTAACTCAATCGTTGGCCAATGATGGAATAAAGTGGAGTTTCATACCTCCCCATTCGCCACATTGGGGAGGGAAGTGGGAGTCATCAGTACGTTCAGTTAAATTACATCTAAAACGCGTCGTGGGAAAAACGGTTCTAACCTTTGAACAGATGCAAACTGTTATTGTTCAGATGAGTGCGGTGGTGAATTCAAGACCATTATGCTACACACCTGACACTGACCTCACCTACTTGTCTCCGGCCCATTTTTTAATTGGCCGCCCATTCACAACGGTTCCAGAGGGTGATCTGACTCATTTGCCGATCAATCGCTTAGACTACTGGCAGCATTTACAATCAATGTACCAGGGTTTTGGAAGCGCTGGCACCAGGAATATCTAACATCGCTGCAGAAACGTCAAAAGTGGAACAACAAGGAACGTAACATCGCAGTAGACAGTGTCGTCCTTATAAAGGACTCAAATCTCCCTCCCGCATCTTGGATACTAGCCCGTGTATTGGAGGCACATCAGGGACCAGATGGACTTGTACGCGCTGTGAAACTTAAGACGTCTACTGGAGAGATGACGCGACCCATCACTAAGTTAGCTGTGCTGCCTAATTCAGAAACCATGTTTCAGGGCGGCCCGGGATGTTGATGAACGGATTGCATCCATAATTTGAATTTGAATTTTGTTAGTTTGTAATGAAAAATACCAGCTTCGCCCATCTTAGTATTTTTAAGTATCCTCTGTGTTGCGTGACACTATGGATTTTTTGGTTTTCTAAGAAAGGTAATAAGACTACAGCGGAACATGTCGGTTCCAGAAAGTTAAACGCAAGAAATATACAGTCCATTCGAATCGGAAATAAACCGTGTTTATTCATCACCACGAACATTTTGTCGAATCAGGCTAAGAGGACTGACATATTATCTTCAGATTGTAAGAAGATTGGTCTTATCGGTTCCATTGCTTGTCGTTTTGGTATTGTTGAAAATTCCGATAATGTTGCTGCTACTGTGGGGCTTCGTGTTGCTGTAGGTTTGGAACTGCATTCAGTGTTTCTTGTTGCTACGACCGATGGAGTTGTTCCTGATTAAGCCTCCAGTTGTTTGTTCCTAATAGAGGAAATTGATCCTGATGCTGCAGCTGGGGTCGTCTAACCTGTTGGGCTTGCTGTCGTAAAGGACCGTTCGCGACATTGGCATATGACCCTGCTCCATTGACATCTGATCGAGCAGTCGTTCGTGGTGAAGAGTTTTGTTCAGAAAGGGCGTTACGATATGAGTCAACATCTGCCAAATGGGCCACCCCTGATTCGAAGGTCCGATTTTCATCGAACTTGCTGTCTTTTCCTGTTCAAAACGACAAAATAAGAACTTCATTTGAACGGTTTTGCGAAATTTTAAGTTCTACCGGAGTTATAGCGGTCACAATATGGCATTTTTGCCACTTTTTCAAAAAAGTTGCGCTCAGTAATTTTTGTATATCTTCGGAACGGTATGAGATATCTTTCTGATGTTTTCACTAAGCGATCAAGAATTGTATTAGCTTTTCACAAAAATATTCAAATTTGTATACCCGTTACTCGTAGAGTAAATGGGTATTTTGTAATGGGTAAAGTATGTAACAGCTAGAAGGAAGCATTTCCGACCCTATAAAGTATATATATTCTTGATCAGGGTCACTAGCCGAGTCGATATAGCCATGTCCGTCTGTCCGTCCGTACGAACGCTGAGATCTCGGAAGTTTTCTAGAAGTTCCTACGCAGCGCAAGTTTGTTTCAAAAAGGTGCCACGCCCCCTCTAACGCACACATTCGCTTATATACGATTTTAAAAATTTAAATATTTCGGAAAAGTAAAAATGCAGTTTTGTTGTGTTTGTCAATACCTATCGAAATGTAGAAAAAATTTTTTTAATCGGACCATTCGTTAAAAAGTTATGCTCGATCAAAGTTTATATCTCCATCTCCCTCGCACTCCCTTAGGTGAGTAACGTGTATCTGATAGTCGGGGCACCCGACTATAGCGTTCTCTCTTGTTTTAAATTTATTTTTCTTACAAAAAAATAACAAAAATGTTGTTCATTGTTCTTTACCAGCTACTGAGTTCAAAACCATTTAAAAATGAAGATTAATTCATCATGAAGAAGATCAAAAAAAAAAGATGGGGCCGGCCAAAGGTTTTTTGCAGTACCTAAATTTCGATAGGCGCACAGCGGTTTCCATACAAAACGACAAAAAGTTTTTTATTGACAGCTGAAGTCGGCTGACGCTACGCTCGCTACGGCATGTGTTGACTAGCCAATTTTCACGTGCAAGCCGTTTTTGTATGGGAAACCGCTGTGCGCCCACCGAAAATTAGTATTATTATTATTTATTTTGATCAATTCGTAACGCTACAGTATTTCTACTATTATCTTAGCGCGCTAGTCACAATGGGTTTCAAACAGTTTGATTCACTTATTTATTGCGAAAAACCTTTGGCCGGCCCCTCTTTATATACCCGTTACTCGAAGAGCAAAAGGGTATATTTTATTTGTACAAAAGTATGTAACAGAGGGACTTTTTTTTGTCATTTAAAAAAAAAAATTTTTTTTTTTAAATTTTAATATTTGTTGTGAAAAGCTAATACAACTCTGATCGATTAGTGAAAACATCATAAAGATATCTCATACCGTTCCGCAGATATACAATAATTACTGAGTGGAACTTTTTCGAAAAAGTGGAAAAAATGCCATATTGGGACCGCTTCAACTCCACCCTAAAATTTCGCAAAACCGTTTAAATTAAGTTCTTATTTTGACGTTGTGAATAGGAAAAGCCAACAAGTTCGATGAAAATTGGATCTTCGAATCAGGGGTGGCCCACTTGGCAGATTTTGACTCATATGATGTATGATTTTTTCGCCTATTTACAGTTTGCTGGTAAACAATACAGCCCTTATAATTTGCTGTGCGGTTTTTTCCACACATTTTACTGAATGAATATCCTCTATGGCATGTTTCTGTCCACAGCTTACAGCCAAGCAATCTGTGTGAGGGTGTCAAGCAAAATACCCATGATAAGGTAAACTTAAACAAAATAAAATAAATAAAATGAATGTTTTGTGCAAATTAAAAGGCACCCCAGGATAATTACAGTTAAAAGTGCCGTTAGTTATTCTCTCCAATTCCGTTTTCGTACATTAATTTACTAATGGTGTAAAGTAAAAGGAAGAAGAAGAGAACAATTTGCATTAGCAAATTATAATAATAACGGAAATGGAAAGTGATGTGTAAAAGCTAATCGTGACGTACATTTAAAGAGAATCTCTTAAGAAAGTTTGTTGATATTTCCCAGCGGCGAACATGTGAATGGAGTCTGGAGAAAAAATGCATTACAAGTGTAGAAAATGTAATCGATTACGATAGCTGTTTTTCAGATTGTGTCCCGACCACATTACAAGGCGGCCATGCCTATGGCAAAGTAATGCATGTTGTAATCCATTTTGTAATGGCAATTTTTGCCGCCGGGTTTCTATGCGAGATTATTGAAAAGTTACAAGCTTTTGAGATTTACATTCAAGCCGAAGTAATCGGGCTACCTATTAGAAAGAGAAGCAAATTATTACATTTGGGGGGACAGCAGCTTTAAACTGTAGCATTTTCTTTACCCGATGCTACTATAGATGAAGATGACGAAGGAGATATAGATATACAGGCGGAAAAAATAATAGAAACGCTTCTGTATGGGCAAGCCATACAAAAGCGTTTCTATTATTTTTTCCGCCACTGTATATATAGGGTTCTAGTCGATAAATTAAACGCATATTTCTCACCAAAGCAGAACTCTAGTTTTGAGAGGCACATATTCAGAAATCTCTGTCCTACAGAAGGCGAAGGTTTTGCTAAATTTGTTTTGAGATTGCGCCACGAATTGCTACAAGTAATTTGTATTTTCGAAGCCCCTATATCCATTGGCAAGAATCCTAAGGTGTTTGCTTCGTTTTTTTGTAATTAAAAACGGAACGCAATCATTACTTGGGAAAGATACAGCCATTAAACTAAATGTGTTACGTCTCGGGTTAGAAGTTCAAAAAATACTACTGATCAACACAGTCGTCAAGCCAATTCAGCAACCTATATGGCGAATACCTGTTGCACTTAAAGATAAAGTAACATAAATAGACATGCGACTGGCAAATAAGGCAATTTTCAGGGATAACTATCCATTACCAGTATTTGACACGTTTATGACCAAGCTAAGAAGCGCAAAATACTTTACACGCCTAGACCTCAGGAGTGCATATTATCAATTAGAGTTAGATGAGTCCAGTCGGAGCATAACCACTTTCATTACCCCATTTGGCCTATATAGGTATAAAAGACTTATGTTTGCCGTTAACTCTGCTCCTGAAATTTTGCAAAGAAGACTTGAGGAAGTTTAAGCATCATGCAAGAATGTAATGAACTACATCGATGACATACTTGTTTTTGGTATCAATGAGAACGACCATGACGATGCAGTCGAGAAAGTCAAAGATGGTTTGAAGGAAAATAACGTCGTTTTGAATGAAGAAAAATGCATATGGAAAACGCAGAAAGTTAAGTTTCTAGGACACATACTGTCGGATAAAGGCATCGAAGTTGATCCTGAAAAAGTCAAAACGATATTCTCATTCAGAAATCCCAAAAACAAGGAGGAGACCCGAAGTTGTTTAGGACTTGTTACTTATGTGGGAAAATTTATTCCCGATTTGGCTTACCGCACAGAACCTTTAAGGCGATTGCTGAAAAAGGAAACGAGGTTTAGTTAGGGCGAAACAGAAACAAAAGCTTTTGAAGACCTGAAACTCCATTTGGCAAAAATACTAAGCTTGTCTTATTTCGACCCAAACAATAGGACACGTTTGATACCAGATGCCAGCCCCCTTGCTCTGGGAGCAGTACTCATTCAATTTGACACATCTGGTGAACCTAGAATTATTTCATTTGCAAGTCGTAGTCTATCAGACGTAGAAAAAAAGTACTCTTAGACAGAAAAAGAGAGTCTCGCTTTAGTTTGGGCTGTCGAAAATTTGTATTTTTATTTAGCCGGATTAGAGTTCGAATTAGTGACAGATCACAAGGCGTTGGAAACAATTTTTAAACCAACCTCAAAACCGCACGCTCGAATTGAGCGATGGCTTTTACGCCAGCAAGCTTATAAATTGAAGGTTATTTATAAGGCTGGTAAGGAAAATATTTCCAAATCCCTATCCCGACTATGCGAATTACCGTCAACAAATTTGAACTGGAAGGTTACTGAACATAATGAGGGGAGTCCCTAAACTGTTAAATTGCTGAATTGTTGAATTTTGGTCAGCTGTTTTATGTAAAATCAAGTTTCAGAAATTTCAGCAATTCAACAACCTCAAGGCTGTTGAAAATTTTGTTGAATCGTTTAAAACCAGAGTGGTCACCTTTATTGTTAAAAAACATGGCAACTCTGTCACATTTTAGTATCACCAGTACGCCATATTTACTTTAAAATCAAGTTAGACAGCTTCTTTATAGTTATTCTTACCTTGCTAACAATTTTAAACAGTAACTAACTATAAAAAATCAAATTTTAGGTGTTTAAAGGTTCACTTTTCAACAAATAGCAGCTGTTTGAAAATTCAACAGGAACCATTTAGGGTCGTTCCCTTAATTGCTGAAATTTCCTGTTGAATTTATATATTTCGAATAATTGAATACATATCCCAACATCATTAAACATTTCGGAGATAGCTCAGGAGAGTTGGGCCGATGAGGAAATCGTGAATTCAATGAACTGTCTGGATGCCAATTCCTGGGATAGTGGCACATCGAACAGTTTTTACCCATTTGAACACTTAGTGAAATCATGCAAAGATTGCGTATTAGTCTCTCAACAGTTGAGGCCGGGCCCGATGCAAAGAAAAGTTTTTCCGACAAGCCCATGGAACTCTATAGCTACCCTGCAGTTCCATTCAGCGCTTTTTTAGCAGTGAATCACTGCTAAAAACTGAGCACTAAGCGCTCAATCACTGCTGAATTTGTATGAAAAATAGCGCTGATTTTAACATGGGCATGTCCTAGGGGCTCATCACTGCCAGAAACTAGCGCTTTTTTATAGAGGTGGAGAAATATCGATTTTTGGCAACATCGATGTTTTCGATGTTTATGTCAAAAAACATCGATGTTTTTCGATGTTTATGTCAAAAAACATCGATGTTTTTCGATGTTTTTGACTAAAAGTGGACTTTTCTATTGGATTGGCGTATATTTACATTAGTTTTTACACATATAAACATAAACCTAAATATACCTTTGCAGAGGGTATTTTTTTTTTAGCTAAGAGATGGCTACCAAGAGCAGGAGACAGACCATAACAAAAAACATCGATGTTTTTAAATAAAAAAAAATTTTACAAACTGGGACACTTAGAATGAAAAATTAAATTTTTAGGAGTTAACGAAAGAACATAAACATATAAAGAACATAAGCATATAAAATGTATATTATATAAGTAAATAGCTTAGATTGCACTAAGGTTGCAGCCTTGTCGAACTAGCCATGTCCGTCTGTCCGTTTGTCTGGTTTGTCTGTCCAATCTTTTAAATATTAGCGCGATCTAATATTGCAAATTTTAAAACGAATTTTGATTTTTGTTCAGGAATAAAAGTTTGTCCACAGTATGTGGCTTTAGTCGAGTCCGCCTATCAGAAATTATTTGCCCAGCCTTGCTGAACATCCGCTCAAACTCGCACGATGTTGCTGGAACGCATAAATATTTTTTTGAGATCTCTCTTAATGGCTTCATATTTTCAGAATTTGTCTAAAGGACAATTGATTAATTTTAAAAGATTTTTCTTATAGTTCGAAAAGTTACCTTCCAAAACAAAAGTGGGTCACATTCCTCGGGTTCGTTATTTCTTTCAAGATGCTGCCTTAGCATGCTAATAGCATCAGCTCGCGATGATTGCCCTTTGTCCTTAGACTTCGATTTCATAAATGAGAACATTGGTTTTGTGATTGTCCATGTCTTCGCTTTTTGTTTTTTACTTTTACAAATATCTCGGTCCGAGATTCTCGGACCAGTTCAGCTCGGAATACGTAAGAAAATTTGATTTTTACTTCAAAAAAACATCGATGTTTTTCGAGGGAAACATCGATGTTTGTAAAATATCATTAAACATCGATCTATCGATTTTCACATCGATTTTTTCTCCACCTCTACTTTTTTAGCACCTGTTCATCACCATTTTTCAGCGCCTGTTCACCGCCCATTTTCATTAAAAATATGTTGAATTTTATCATTAGGTTTATTTCTCATCAATTCATTTTTACTACATCATTTTTTTTATAAATTATTTTCATAATTTTACATTAAATTAATAGATTTTTACAAACTACGGTGACTTGTAGGGCTCTTCGGCACGTTCTTAGCTTCCGGAGTCTTGGTGAGCTGCATTTTCGCGCATGGAGATTTTTCAGTCATCTCCGCATCCTCTCCGGAGGCACTGTAGGCTCCACCTGACCAATGGGATCTGAGTTTGGAAAAGATATATTTTTATAATATTATATAAAGAGACAAGAACGGTAAAACTTACTTAGCATCCTTCTGGGCTGTAGGACAAAATGATTTAATCTGAAACGATATTGTTTATGCACCTTGTACCGTCAGCTTGACCTACAAATATTAAACAATAAAACATACATATTTTAAAAATGAGAAGCTATAATAATTAAGACAAGACAAAGTTTTAATACCCTTGAAAATTACTTACCTAAAAATGTATTCTTGATTAATATCACTTTTGTTTGAACTCGAAAACAACTTGTCACAGCTAGAACGCAATTGAAAAACGCGGAACAACGGCGTCTGCCTTTGAGAAATATAAAAAGAATACTGAGCGAGAAAAACAACATCTGCAATTTCTCTTGTTGTTCTTTTCCCTTTGTCACGATCGCGCTTGCCTAACTTGTCTCTACCCCTGCGCAGAGAGAGAGAAATTTGGGAGAGCGTCGTCTCTGGCGCCGTTTCGGTCGGCTCCGTCGGCGACACTGTCGGCCTAGTGATGATGTTGTGATGAAATTTATCACCTGTTCCTCACTATTTTTAGGCGCTCATTCACTGCCTGTTCAGCACCTTAATTTCGTAAAGAGATAGATTTTGAGAGAGGGGGTTGGTGAGAGAGTCGATTCCGACGCAGTGCTATTAAGCGCTCGGTCTGAATTCGGGAACTGCAGGGTAACGATCTAATGGGCCCACATCCAAACGGCAAATACGTTCTCGTATTCATTGACTATTTTTCCAGATATATAGAAATAAAGTTTTTATCGGAATAGATTATTGGATCCATGAAAGAAATATTTTGTAGATTGGGTTTCCCAAGATATCTGCGAACGGATAACGGCAGACAATATGTTGGTGCGATGTTTGAACAATATTGTAGCACAAATGGCATTAAATTAATAAGGCTTCACTATACTGGCCACAGGCGAATGGCGAAGTCGAAAATATGAATCGATCGCTAGTGAAGAGGCTGAAAATAGCTCAACTGAACAAAGCAAATTTTCAACAAGACATTCAAGAATTTATTTTAAGGCATAATGTTACTCCACACAGAACAACAGGGACCTCTCCTTCTGAACTAATGTTTAATCGGATGATTAGGGACACAATTCCAAATGTGTAAGATGTATTAGGTGAAGTTCACGACTCAGAAGAAAAAGATAATGATTGCATACAAAAACATAAAGGTAAAGTAGTTGCAGATAAGAAGAGAGGAGCGAAACAGGTTAGCAAACAGGTGGGCGATCAAGTACGTGGTATTTCCAAATAAATTGACACCAAACTTTAATACCACAATATATGAAGTTATAGAGCGTGAAGGTAACATAGTTAAATTGTCAGGTGGGGGAAAAACACTTACATATTAGGGATGCCAGCCACCTAAAGAAGATTCCAGCTGCCAGTACCAGGAAAGACGCTCCGGATCTTGGATCGACAACAACGGATTTCGAAAAGACACGACAACACCCGTTGAAGGACACTCCCGAGCAATGCAGCGCATACCCCGGACCTGGGATAAAACTCAAGCTGATAAATAAAGGAGGGGTGTGGGAACCGGTGCGAGAGAGCGTTGGAAGCGACTCTCTACTGACCACAGGGAGAGGCGATGGTTCGTCCCAAGATGCCGGTCACGCGGACTCTCATTACTAATAAAGCATCTGCCGAGGGCAGATCTACATGTGTTTCTTTGTATATAAATAAAAATTAAAATAAATATAAAACAGAAATAATACAAACGCGTGTGACTCTTACCTGCGGGTTATTACACGTTCCATTTTATTTTGATCTGCTGGTCGCCGGAGCACACTATAATGCACCAAAATTCGCAAAGGCGCACCTCAGGATCCCAATTCGGTTGTCGCAAAAAACTAAATCGCTCACTACCTATTGTTTATCAGAATGTACGTAGTCTATTAAAAAGAGTTTACTTTAACAGCAACTCGCTTGATTTTGACACTATTGCTATACTGAAACTTGGCTCAATTCAACTGTTTATTATCAAGAAATATTTCTTAACAAGTTTGTAATTTACAGAAACTCTCTTTCTTCTGAACTTATTCCTTATGATAATACTCACAGTATTGAATTTATAAACATTTCTTACATGCTCCCTGGCTCTGATCCTGCTATTTATCTTCATCATCCATCCGCTATTTATGCGATTTCTTTAGCTGTCGACGACGCCGATCAACTTATTGTCCTGGGTGATTTTAACTGACGTCATCTTTCATGGCTTCCTAACTCTGACTCTAACATTTTATTTCCTGAAAAACAAACTTTTCAACAAAATTCGATGATGGGTTAACTAATTTGTCACTCTAATTTGTCCTCTGTCTACAAGGGAAGATTAGTATTATCCTACTCTTTGTCTAACGCGTTAATCAAAATTTCGATAATGCAAATCACACTGCCTCACAGCGAGTCAAGTGCTTTGGTAAGACTGACTTTAATGGATTAAACTCTCACTTGAACCGACTAAATTGGTTGATCAAAAATTTTTTCACTGGCCTTGATAGTGCAGTTTTTTAGTTCAATAAATCTGTTTGCTCTTCCCTTTGTCACCGACGTTTTCGTTGGAAAGCCTCCTTGGTTCTCCAGGCATTTGTCCTACCTTAAAGCACAAAAACGCGTCTTTTTAAAAAGTATAAGAAAACTGGGTCTCCCTCAGTTTTTCCCCAATTTGCCATTGCCCGATCTGATTTCTTAATATCTAGTAACACTAATTTACAGCCAAAATGCTCACCAGCAATTGATGGCAAATTCTGTTAGTGTTGGAGCCCTATATCACGAAAAGACCACTAACTTTTTTTTCGATGGCACAGTTTTGTTTAAAGATTGTAAAGTTCAATATGTTACATTTCGGACTTTTTTCGAATTTCTTCTTATTTCTCTGACTATTATAAACAAATCAAAAAAGTTTAAATATGGATACAAAGAGTGAAGGTTTGTTAAAAAAAATTATAAACACTGAATGTTTACTATATGTTCTTTTTTGTCCACTTGTTCAATGTGTTGTTGCTTAGTTTTTAGATGACAAATAAGAAATGTATTTTTGCTTTCTGAGGAGTGTAACTTGTGAGTATAGGACGGTATAGGCAAGGTAAAAATTGGTAGTTATAAACAAAGCAATTGTTAATCGAACCCTATCAATAATTTTTGCACGTTTTTCGGGAAACCTCCATGTTGTAGTTGCATTCGAGTTCTGTCACTACACATTGCTTAATGTTTGAATCGACAACAACTGGCAACCATCCGGTGTGATAGAATTTGTTTTGCAAATGATGAACGGAATCGAATTTATTTTTATAATTTTCTAGCATTTAAATATCTGATTTAGCTATTTTTTGAACTCTGTCGACCGAAAAAAGTGGAAGAAATACTAACTTTAAAAATGCACCATAAATCCAATTTTCCATGAATTTGGTTCATACCCGGCTCTTCTTCTTCGGTAGGATGTAAACTTTAAGTTGGTACCCATTTTGATTTTTCAAGGGATTTTTTTCAAATTTTTACGATATATACAGCCGACTTACAGTCGAACAAAAAACACATTTTTCATCATTGTCGAGCTGCTGCGCTGCCAATACTTCTCCAATCATATTGATCTTCATGGCAAACTTAAGCTCTGATCTATTGGCTTTAAAATAAAACAAAAACTGGCCCAATCGGTTGGATATCTGCCGAGATATAAGAAGAGATTAAAAAAAATCCGAAATTTTTCAAATCAAATCGTTATTTGCAAAAATGTCACAGAATAATAGACTGGTTTAAGGAAATACATTCCCAGTGGCTTTCATCGAACCTAAAAATTTCAATTTTGGATAAAAGACACGCCAAGTGACAAATCTGGTCGCAAATGTCTCACTTATACTAATGCAGGAGCACAATTAAAGCGTAAGTTAGTATCTAAATTGGCGAAAGAAAAATAAAATTCGATGCCATTGCTTTTGCATGCTGCTTCAATTTTGCAAAAAATATCAAACAAGAAGATACTTCAGTTTTGTTGCGAAAGGCATTAAATATTAAATATTTATTAACAAATAATTTTTTAGATCCTTGCCTTTAAAAGTATGTATGCGGCGTGGGCGGTTGATGGAGACATGTATTACAGTCTTATCAATACAAATAACATTTTCTTAAAGGGGTTATATACAGTTGTAATAGATGAAAAAATCGATTTTTTTTATTACATATTCTTTAAGTATATACTGTTGAGAATACTCTCATAAAAACTCATAACGATCGGATATCACATGTATAAAAAACGAAGGGAAAAATAAAAAAATTAAGAGAGTTTTATTTAAAAAATGAAGTGGTTGGTTTTGACGGGCTGGGGTGTGTGGGTGGGTCGTTTCTAGTTTCTTAAATTGGTTGCTTGGTTGATTGAATAATTTCGATCATTGTAAATAGTATTGTTTGTTTTATATGGGTTAAGTTTGGGGGAATAAGCTGTGAACCACTGATATATGCGGCGTGGGCGTAGGATGAAGATGTGGTCCGATTCAAAAAGCAACCAAAACTAAAATTACATCTTATTCTAAAAGTATTTAAAATTTTTTTTAGATTTTTATCTTTAAAACTGGAGTTTATGCCTCAAAAACTGAATATTTGCCCATAGTACAACGGTTGAAGAAAATGTGAAGCTATTGGCTTCAAAATGTCGGGACAAAAACCAGATTATTAGACCTCGGATTTTGCATATTTGCATATTTTTATAGGATAAAGATAGATCAATTCCGAAAACACCAAAGTTCGTTTCAATAAAAATATAGTTTAAAATTAATGACATATTTTTTTTTTTGTGCAGATTTGCATAAAATGCATATGCATAAAATATGCAAAATATATGCAAAATATGCAACATATAAAATAAACTTAACTATTCAAGATTGACCATTTCATAGCCAACCTAATTTAACCGAAGAAAATTGTTTGTTCCTTTTCGACATTTCTGAGATATTTAATTTTTTCCCAAATTTAAGGAAACCATATTTATATTTCCTACGAGTAGGCGAGAAGGGGGCAAAAACAGTAAAAGGGGCAGAATAGTTTTTGGCCCTATCGGCCAAACTGCTCGTTAAAATTCCTCGCCGTGTTTACTAAAGGTTCCTTAGAATTCCAGACGGCTACATTAAAAATTGGAGCCTCCAGTTGTTCGCATATATTTTTCATATTTTGCATATATTTTGCATATTTTGCATATATTTTGCTTATATTTTGCTTATATTTTGCTTATATTTTGCATATTTTATGCATATATTTTTTGCATATATTTTGCATATTTCCGATATGCATCCGAATTTATTACATTTGAAAAATATGACACCTACCTAGAAATTTTGGTAAAAATCGGACCAAAAATGGAGAAGTATGCAAAATCCGAGGTCTACAGATTATAATATACCTTTCAATGTCTTTATCTAAAGCAAGATAGAACGCTATAGTCGAGTACACCGACTATCAGATACTCGTTACTCACCCAAAGGGAGTGCGAGGGAGATTGAGAGCCATTTAATTCTTTGCTCAAAGTTGTCTTCTACATTTCGGTAGGTATTAATAAACGGCATTTACACTTTTATAAAATTTGTAAAGATGTGGGCGCTAGGCTTTTTTAAAGCCTTACTGTGGGCGTCAGAGTGGGCGTGTCGCTCGGCTAAAACAAAATTGCGCTGCGTAGGAAGCCCAAAGTATACTTTTCGATCGTTTTACTATTCGAGTAAACCTTTTACAAGATAGAATTATTTTATTATTTATTAGATTTTTAAAATTTGAAATAGATGAAAGTTATTAAACTTCTTACTAGTCTTTCCTATTGTTCAAATAACCAATCGGATCCCACTCCACCGGTTGTGTTAGCTGTGCCTGGTTTTGCGAGTCTTGGATTAATAAGATATTGGGTCCGAGTGAGTGGTTCTGAAGTTATCCCCGTCTTTGCGGAGCTGGGAATGAGCAGTTCATTGGGAAAGTGTTTTTTGTTTTTATTTAGATGAAGCGTGAATGGCGACTTCCGACACAGGAGCATGTTAGCTTCAAACATTTTTCTCTCAGCCACTTGCCTCTGCAAGTCCCCACTAAAACGTGAACTGCTCGGTCGAACTCCATGGGTCTGACCTCTAGGACTTGCAACCTTTTTTTCAAACGTCGGCCGATTAAACTTGGCTAGAAGCCTTCTGTTTACACAATTCTTCTCGTGCTGATCTTCATCTGCATCTGAAGAGCTAATTTCCGTGTCAAGTTGTTTCGTGTATCCGTCACAGTTTAAAATGATATTCTCTCTAGGGGGCAATCTAAACTTGCAATCGTTCTTGAGCCGCGGTATTCTATTTGCACTAGAACTTTCGAGACTGGTGTCTTGAAACTCTGTTATACGAGTCATACCTATTTTTTCCCGTGTTCGCTGAGAAAGAGCAGGTTCTTTAGCCTCTTTACTTCCATTTACCGACTCTTCAATTGCAGTTATGCGCGCTGTAAGTTTTTTTAAATCTGCTTCTAAAGCCAGGATCTTTTCTACAGTCTCCTGAACCTGCTTAGCGTTGCTTTGGATGACAGATTCGACCAAATTGCGTTCGATGAGTTTGTTAGCAATATCCTTCAGATTATCCAGTTTAACGTAATCGCTTGAATTTCCTACTATTTCGTTACTTCCTTCAATAGCTCCTCTTTGAATAATTTCCCTACTGAAACTGGTTTTAGTCATGGCCTTAGAAACTTCCAGGCGAACCAGTTCCGTAATGGAAGAGTTAAGGCTGCATGTTTGACAAGAAGGTACAAAAACATCACCATCCTGAACTGGGGATACAGTAAGGTTAGGAGAATTGTATGACGCAGTGAGTGCAATGTAACGTTCCTCTTTGTCTTTGTTACGTTTACCACATTTTTCTACTTGCTTGGCCCTCCCTTTTTTCACTGCCGTTTGTAGTTTTTTCTTTCCGTACATTTGTTGGCTAAATTACAATGAATTTATTGTGTGTTATTAGATATGTGGAGATATAATAGAAGTTGTTCTTAGAAATGACTTTTCTACGATAGCCTACTGGACAAAAATATGTATATTCTTGATCAGTATCACTACACTACATCGATGCATCGATGTTTAACGTCAATCCCTGCAGGAAAAATGCGAACTAGTCCGAAAATCAACTAGTTTACAACTAGTAAAAAAGCTACCAGAATTAGTCTGGATGCATTTTGACTACACAGGGCTTAGAAAATTTGTGCTAGTTGAAAAAATAAATAGTACCAAACTAGTGAAAAAGCAAATTGTCTCGGACTGGTACCTTTCTGACAATAAAAAGCCTAAAAACATTTAATTGGTAGAACAAATACATGTTAAAGTATAGTAAAAAGGCAACTGGAATTTAACTAGTTGCACTTGAACCATATATGATCCAAAATTATAGCCTAGAGTGTAAATGTCTTGGGAAATTTAACAGAAAACAAATCAAACAGTCGAGGTCCTCGGTTCAATCCCCAGTCTTTGTATATTATTTTTTTTTTTTGCTAGGTGATGCTTTAGTTTTATTTTTAACTTAGTTCACTCTGTCGTAGGCAATACATATCACTGTTTTAAAAATATATCACACTATAATTTATAAACCTTGTTATTGCAATACAAAATGTGATGCGTGTATGGCTCAATCAGCTAGTGTGTCTACAAATCCAAAGGTCCCCGGTTCAAGTCCTAGAGAGGGCGACTTGCCTCGAAAAAAGTAAGTTTACTTGAATTCCATTTATTTATCATTTGCCGTATTATAATAACAATCGTAATTCCTTTAAGAGACCGCGCCTTTCAATTAGCTACCAATTGGGAGAGCGTCAAATTAAACATCTTCAAGTACAAGTAAAATCCAACGATTTAATGGTTGATAGACCAGTTTTTAGATTTTCCGAAAAAATAATTTTTTTTAGTGTAGGTTAACAGATGTAACCGTAAATTGGTTAACAGCCACTAGTGCAAAACTAGTACCAAATGGACTAGTTGTTTCCGAGGACAAGCCTATGAAAAATGGACCAGTTCGTTACAAGGAAATGAACATAACTTGAACTAGTTAACTTTCCTGACCCAACTAGTATTTTACTACTCCAAAACTGATTCCTTTTCCTGCAGCGTATTTACTTAGTAGAATTGACTATTTTTTGTGGTTGGGGACTGATTGACAGTTGATTTTACCAATTTTTTTTTTGTGTGTAGGGTAAAAGAGTATATTGTATTCGTGCAAAAGTATGTAACAGGGAGAAGGAGGCGTTTCCGACCTTATTAAGTATATATATTCTTGATCAGCATCACTAGCCTAGTCGAACTAGCCATGTTCGTCTGTCCGTCCGTATGAGCGCTGAGATCTTGGAAACTATAAAAGCTAAAAGATTGGCATTTTGCTTGCAGATCCTTGGAGTTCCTACGCAGCGCAAGTTTGTTTCAGCCGAGGGCCATGCCCCCTCTAGCGCCTACAATCGCTTTAAAACGATTTTACAAAATTTAAATATTTCGGAAAAGTAAAAAAGTAAAAACCTATTGAAATGTAGAAGAAATTTTTTAAATCGGACTATTCGTTAAAAAGTTATGCGTGATCAAAGTTATATATCTCCATCTCCCTCGCACTCCCTTCAGTTGAGTAACGGGTATCTGACAGTTGGCGCACCCGACTAAAGCGTTCTCTCTTGTTATACCCTTGCAGAGGGTATTATGAATTCAGTCAGAAGTTTGCAACGCAGTGAAGGAGACATTTCCGAACCCATAAAGTATATATATTCTTGATCAGCATCACTAGACGAGTCGATCTAGCCATGTCCGTCTGTCCGTCTGTCCGTCCGTCTGTCCGTCCGTCTGTTTCTACGCAAACTAGTCTCTCAGTTTTAAAGCTATCGGGCTAAAACTTTCCCAAAAGTCTTCTTTCTGTAGCAGGTAGTATATAAGTCGGAACGAGCCGGATCGGACAACTATATCACATAGCTCCCATAGGAACAATCGGGAAAAAAATTTTTAAAAAATTATATCTTGGTTGTTTTTGAACCTATAACCTCCTACTTTTGGAAATGCCATTTTTTATATAATTCTGAATTTCGAATAAAATGTTTTTAAAATCGGACGATTATATCATATAGCTGCCATAGGAGCGATCGGAAAATTAATGGGAATATAATAGGGAATAAATTATTGCTTCGTTAACTTTTATTGTATTCTCTTCTACTCTGGGATATGACATTTTTTAAATGTTTTCGAATTTCGATTTTAATTTTATCAATATCGAACTACTATATCATATAGCTGCCATAGGAACGATCGGAAAATTAGTGATTAATATGAATTATCTGCAAGGGTATATAAGCTTCGGCTGGCCGAAGCTAGCTTCCTTTCTTGTTTTTTGTGTGCATTCACCTGCGCTAGAGAGAGACGGAAGATATGATATTCAGAGTCGAAAGTGCTAGAAGGCACGGTTTGCTGTTAGTTTTTGGATTTAGACACCTTAGCTTCCCATTCAGCGAATGTTTATCATGCAGACATGCCACGCCCACTCTAACGCCCACAAACCGTGAACAACTGTTGCGCCTACAGTTTTGAAGCTACACTGATAAAAAAAACGTAGTAAATCCAACGATTTCATATTCAATCCAAATATTTTTCGCTTTGATTTTCATCCATTGCGGTTTTTATTAAATTTAAATATGTGCATATTAAATTTTTTTCAATATTAAATTTAAATATAGAAATATTAAATTTAAATATGGAAATATTTACTTTAGAGAAGAAGAATAGATAAACTTGAATGCTCTTGTAAGCATTCTGTCACGAAAGAAAATAATATGGGCATGGCTCAGGGGCCAAGTGTGCTTGCTCTGCTACTATTTTATGCTCGGGGGTATGAGGTTCTAATCCCGCTCCCGACATAAATTATTTTTTTTTTTTAGTAATTGTATTAACAACTTTTTTAATACATTTTTTTTTTCAAATTATTATGGAAGTGTTAGATATGCATCATAAAAACTTTTTACTTACTCTGCTTTAGT
>JBAMCJ010000083.1:0-85499 GCA_037075205.1 Drosophila prostipennis
ATATCATTTCTATTTTATGTTATGAGTTTAGATATTATTAGTTATATTCAGACTTTTAGCAAAAATCAAGTTGTTAAAACAAGTCATTCTGATTGACTTTTACAGACTCATCGAAAAATATTAGAATATTTTAAATACAAATATTTTCTTATTAAATTAATTTTGAGATTAGCTACTCACCCATGGCAATGGTATTGGGCACCAGATAGTCCCTTCCGAACGATCTTATGTTGAGCAGCATGCCCATGAAGTTGATGACAAAGAAGGCCAGAGCCAAATGGGCGGCCACCATGTGCGTCTTGGCCCGCTTCCCCTTCCACAACTCCCGCCAAGGAGCGGGTGGCGGTTGAGCCTTCAGCCGCTCACTCAGCTGCTCCAGCTGCAGTCGGAAGTCCGGTGGGATCTTAAAGCTGCGATCATTGATCGCCGCCCCCTCACGCACGATCTCCTCCACGTTGTCAATGGCAGAAGCGATCCACCGCATGCCGGAGCAGCCAGCGAGGTGAGTCCGGAGTCCAGTAGAGCAGCAATATCAGCATAATGGTGGGGAATGTGATGCCCACATAGATCAGGGACCAGCTGTTGAAGAACGAGGAAAGACCGGGCAGCAGGATGACGCCAATGGACCAGAAGGTATCGTACAAAATGATGGCACCAATGCGATGCATTCCCGCCGTGATGTCGGCAACTGGAAAGGGGTAAAAATTTAATCAATAGTTTTGTATAAATATTTTTATAAATTCTGAACCAACTTACATATCGCTTGACCCGCTGTGAACATGATTGCACAGCAAACCGCAGATAGACAACGGAAGGCGCAGTGCAGGCTGAAATCCCTGGCATATCCAGTGACCACTCCGCAAACGATCTGCGCCACGGCCCCCACGCAATAGGTGCTCCTCGGACTGATGCCCAGCATCATCTTGGTGCCCATTACTCCGCCCACAAGGACACCGAACAGATGCCAGTACTGAGTCCAGGCCACGAAGATGTCCCTTAGGCAGACGAGATTGAAGGCCATGATCAGGGAGTCGAAGCTGGAGACGTAGGTGAACTGCTCGCACTCGCTGCTCCCGCCGGTGGTTTCGTCCAGGACATAACACTGGTTATCCGAAACACTGAAGTTACTGCTGCTGGTCGCGAGATAGCTGGTGTCGCAGGTGAACTCCGAGCCGGGATAAAGCTCCGGTCCGGTGAAGATGATGCAGGCCATGAACCAGGCGGCGGGGATTTTGCACAGGAAGATGATGAGGATGGTCCGCAGCTGCCAGATGCCAAAGTCGCCCACAACATCGGCGATGACATCGCTACTTGGAGGAGGTCCTGAAGGTGGTGAAGCTATCCTCTTGTCCAGATCATTCTCCATCTCATTGGGCAGGATGTGGGGTGCAGTGGGTTCGCCCCCTCGGGCTGGCGACGGATTGACCATTGTTGGCGTCTTTCTAATGGAACATTCTGAAAGCGGAGAGTTAGAAACGTTTGTCAAGCCTTTCCATTTGTTTTCAATTCTTCTATTTCAATACCCCTCGTTCTATTTACCGTCCCTTCCAATTGATATAAATTGAAAGCGGCGTACAGCTGAAATCAGTCGATTAAAGGCATTGAATATCACGCGAGATTCATGAAATGTCTGCGGTTACTGTTCATTTGATTGACTTTCATTATTACATATGTGATTGTCATAAATAAACATAAGGAAATAAGTTAGAACCTACTTCAATCTTTATAAAAAGAGAATGCAGGAAGCTTTTGGCATATATATTTTTTAAAGCTTTGCTGCACCACAAATCAAGTTGATTTTCCATAATTACAATATATCTGTAATCTACAATCTTTAATTTCATTCATTAATAAATTAGCTAAGCTCTTGGATTTCTTTAACCTGTTCGAAGTTCTTGTTTGCCTTATTCGTCCACTGATATCGTATCACAAATCACGCCTGATTATTGTTTTATCGATAAGGCTAGAAGGAGGTTGATTGAAGGCAGATAATGGGTATCAGACTTTTTATCTGTTTACTAGCCCTTTTTTTCCGAGGGTAAATATGGCGAAAGATTTGCAGTCATAGGATTTAGTTGTTAATTCGCGACAAATTCGCCCTTCGCCGCTTTTTCGGATCGTCTGTATTGACAGACCCTTAACGCTTCAATTTCACAGGTGCTAATTCGCTATTGTCTGGCTTACAAGCGGTCCCACCTCCAGACAATTCAGTCTGTCCATTCTGTCCACCTATTGGTAACGCAAATATTTTAATTTCTAATTTTCCGGCTAGTGCTAATTGCAGAAAACTGGTCGTGCCGGTGCTGAATATTTGAATTTCCTATTCGATATCTGATAGATATCTAGGCAATATGAATTAGTTGAACGACTTGTTTCGAACCCAAATGCAAATTAATAATTGCTTATGGGGCAGAAACATTGAGCCACTGGGAAGGCGTACTAGTATCAAATTAATGGAATGCTCGAGTTTTTGACAAGAGTATAATTAAGTGCACTGTTCATATTCAATGAATGGACTGGTATAACACCTATTTGCTTAAAACCATAATTAATTAAAAGTAAACCCACCTTAGCCCAGCGAAATATCACTTTTTTCCACGATCACTATTTATGAAACCACAAACATCCAAATATTTCCGTTGATTAGTCTCTCATTCACAATACAATTTATTTCTCGCGATATCTCTTTGCTGTTTGTTCATTTGATTGCATACGAATTAATATAAATTAATAAAGCGACCATAAAAATTATGCACGCGGTTCGGTTTGCAGCGGATTCGATTCGTAAAAGGCAGCTTTCCAATTCGCACGTCCCAGCCCGATTTTCTCCTTGGAGCACTCGCGTCTCAATCGGCCGAGAATCAAATGGCAACTGACGCCAATGTCTCATTGGGAGCTATGGACAGGGAGTGAGCCGACCGGCTGTCCACTCGGCGACTCGAAGCGTTAATTTACTTAATGAATTTGCTCAAATAATAAAAACTTATTAGGCGGATGAGTTTTTGGAACATTTTTCTTTAACTTTTTAAAAAGTTTTCAGTTAAGTTAATAAATTACTTGAATAACTAGAGACAACTGAAATTTAAGTTTGGGCTTTGAGTCATTTTCCGTTTGTTTGCCCATTAAATATTTAATTTTATTGAACAGCTGACGGATCGATTGAGTGTCTCTCAATGCTCTTTATGTTATTAGTTTTCGTTCGAGTTTACCCCTATCGAGTGTGCATTATCTTGGCCGCTCAAAAGGTGGACAAAGACTCCCCTCCAATGGGGGGTTTATAGCTTGGAAGCCATAACATTATTACTTTACGTTATCAGCGTTTGCCTTTCGGGCTTGTTCAAATTCTTATTCGCCTTCCTTGCGGATTTCTATTTTAATCTTTATTGTCTCCGACGCTTTTTTTAGCGCTCCTAATGACACATCGATTGCGGTGGTCTTCAGTTGATGCATTGACCTACATTAATGTCGAGATCTTAATGGCTGATACCTAATCCCCTTAATCCTAACCCATAAACCCTACAATATCCAGGATGTCTATACACTCCGTCATCACTTGATTATCATAAATTTATCATTTAAATTAGTTTAATTTGGTATAATTCGAAACGCACCGTTCGCTAATTGGTACCATAATGCCAACTTCAAACAAAAGATGATGTTTAATTTAATTAGCAAAATATGACGTTGAATGCTCTGATTTTAGGTTGATACCTGCCTTCGATTTTGTGGCGAAATTCATTTTTGTGACATTGGTATTGTCTTTATTTTAAATTACGTTTAAAAGAGGGCGTGTTTCTAAGTATTCTTCAGTATTTTATTGGGATACGTAAAGGCAGGTCTTAATTAAAATTAAATATAAACAAATTTATTATTAACAACAATAAGGAGCACTTAATGGAATGATGATTAATATCTTTAAAGCCACCAAAGCCTACTTTCGGGCTCCACAAAAGCTCTCCTCAAATCGTTTCCGAGCTGTGCGATCTACAAGCTTCCGGTCTGTGCTGCTCCATCTCCATTTCGATCTCGCTGGAGGGATGGAAATTGATGTGCCAAATATCGGCTATACTGACTGCCATATTCCGCTCAAAGTTGCTCAGCAGCTCGTTGCTGTAGGCACTGCAATCGGAACTGGCGGTGCTGCAGCGGCGCATGATGATGGCCGTCTGACGACGATATGTGTTGGGTGTGGGCACCTGACTCATCTGCGGCTGCTCCGTGTTCCAATAATACCGATTGAGCCGCCGCAGGGCCAATCCATAAATCCAGCCAATGGTGGCCAAGATGGTGATGGGAACCAGGTGATGAATGACCGTCAGGCAGCTGAGCAGCGGGCAAAAGACCAGGCACACTCGACTGAAGGATATCACGGAAAGCAGCAAGAGCACTCGCTTCTCCTTGGACACAATTTCACTGGTGCAGGTGGTCAGCACAGCAATCGAGGCAGAGTTGGCTACTTTTAGGATAAGCCAAAACACCAGTTCCAATACCCACGCGTCTTGAGTTTCGCTCTGCAAGATAATAAAACATTTTAATAATTAAAACATTGATTAATTAAATAGTGCTCACCAGTTTCGGGCAACAGCCAGACTAGATAGGTGCTGAGCCCAGCTATAATCATCAGATTTCCTGCCCACCGCCAATGGCGACGTGTGTACAGAATGAGGTAGAGACCCACAAAAACGCCCACCATCTCGGCAAATCCCAAGGCCGCTGTGTTTACATGCACTTGTTGGGTGCCCAGGTTCCGGATCATCAGCAGAATGATGTTATATAGCACCATAGCTCCGCCCCAGATCCAGTGAATGTACAACAGTTGGCTGCGTTTCGTCTCGCCGTCCCAGATTTGACAGTAGCCGGGCTTCTTCTTGGCCATCTGCTCCAGAGTCATTGGCATACATCGTCAGCTGAACGTCGAGGGTGAGCGGCACCTTCCGGTTGTTGTAAGTGGCCGATTCCAATAGCTGACGCAGTGCAGCCTCCACACGCTGGTGTTGCAGCAGCCAGCGAGGAGCATCCGCTATCCAGCGATGCAGCCAGACGAGCACAATGAGCGAGGAGGAGATGGCCACGTACAGGTAGCTCCAGTCGTCGAAGTATATGGATATGGCGGGCAGCAGGACGAGGCCCATGGACCAGAACAGCTCCGACAGAGTGATCACAATGATGCGGGCCTGTCCCGAGGTGATGTCGTTTACTAAAGTAAAGGGTTAAGATAAGTTCGTTTCTTGGGTCTTTTGATTTGCATTACCAAAAAAAAAAAACAAAACAAGATTATACAATTATTTACTAAAGTTTTTGAGTGAAATTCAAATTTTTATAATTATTACTTTCAGTTATTTAATTCTAATTAGGGAACACTCACAAATAAACTGGCCGGAGGTATACATGAGGGCACAAAATATGGAAGTGAGGCACCGGAAGTAGATGTGCAACTGGTAGGTGTCCACCAATCCCGTTAGGTTACCGCAAAATATCTGCCCAATCATGCCCAGCAACATCAACCGTCGCGGACTGATGCTAAGGAAAAAGCAATCCAAATTATCACACCGGGTTAAAACATATATCTTAAGCAAATACAAACATCTTGAGAGCCGAGTAGGCCATGAGACCGCCAATCAGGGCGCCGAGAGCATGAAAAGATTGCGTCACCGCCACCAGAACGCGACGGGAGCAGATGAGATCGAACTGAATGATCAGGGACCTGTAGTCGGTCATGTGCTCCACATGCTCGCAGGGCAGCGAAGATTGGGCATTCGGCTCCTTGGACTCGGAGGCATTCCACTCGCGACCATGACTGCGTACGAATCCCCGGGCCAGCGAATCCGAATACGCATTGCAGACGTCCACATTGAAGAGCCTGTCCGTGCTGCGTGCATCCTGCCAAAGTGGATGGATCTGGCTGACATGCTCCGCCCGCGAACGGCTGACATTCCATTCGGCCGGGTGGCAGACCAGCTCACCCTTCCAGGGATACGGAGCCGTGTAGATGATAATGGCTGTGAACCAGGCGCTGGGAATCTTGCAGAGGAATATCAGCAGGATGGTGCGCAGCTGCCAGCGACCAAAGCTGCCGTTCACCTGCTCCACAACGTCCAGTTCCGGGGAGGAGGACTTCCCCGGATAGCTTCCCGCCGTCGATTGCGATTCCGACATGACCACGAGTTTACCGATCGAGCTTACACCTCGGCGTACGTACGCGTACTGAGTTTGCTAATTTTTCATCGATCCCCATGGGCTCAGAATTACGGTAGCGAAAACGATGTTTGCTCTTCCGTTTAGTTGTTCCCTCAAATTGGTGCAAATTAGTCGGAGATTTTCTGCTCCGTCTGGGTGATTTCTTATTATTAGGTTTGTTTTCTTCGCTTTTATAACATCTATGACGTCGGGGTGTTGAAAAATGAGGAAGATCCATTTAGTGCCTAATAAATATTTATTGTCTTTAAAATGGACAAATAAATTTTCCACTGTTACGTTAAACTATTAAAACTGTCCTAATTATATTGATGACCTGATTTGTTTATTTTGATTATAAACAAAGATTTGACAAATACATTTCATTTGATTTCTCGAAGTGGAATATTTCGGGAAGCTAATTAATATTAGTAGTTTATTTTAAGAAGGAACAAATATAAATGATTTATTTTTATTAAAAAACTTTAAATTTATAGAAGGCAATCCTTAAAAGCAAACTACTTCATTTTTGATTGACAAGTACGCCTAAAAAATGCAACACTTTTATTCTTAAACACCCCGAAAAATATACTATTCAAAAAATCTTGGAAAACTAAGGTTGTTAGTTTTGAACGCCAGAATTTCATTACGAACTCAACGCGGTACGGCATTCGGTATTTGGACAATTTGTTTGGACCATTTTTGCTTAGCTTTGGGCCTAAAAGTCGGATTGCTTTCGGAGGAAAATTTGGTCTCAAGGATTTTGTGTTTTTTCGTCCTAATTCAGTTAAAATAGGTGCCCCAGCAAAAAGAATGACTGATTTGACAAGCTTATAACATAGCCGAACAATCCCCACCACTTTCGGGTAGATTTATAAAAATTAATTGGCTGGCCAATTTTTGCATTTTTGATAAGGGGTTACATCACGATTATTTTCAAAAAATCGACAAAAATTAAAGTTTCTATGTTTGAATGCCAAACGATTGGGGATTATTCTTACGAACTCAACGGGTACGGCATTCGATATTTGGACAATTTTTTGCTTAGTTTTGACCAAAATAATGATTGCTTTTGTAGGAAAATTTGACCTACGGATTTATGGCGATAACTTGAATTTGTGTACGTATTTTTTCGTCGTAATTCTGTAAAACTAGGAGCCCCAGCTTAAAAGTCAAAGGTTTTACCCATCCGCCGCACTTTTGAGTATATTTAATAAAACAGTTATTCAATAATTCATTTGTTTTATTCAATTTTACCTGCTTTTATTTGTTGTGTTCGCATTTTCTTTGTTATTCTCAATGTGTGTTCGCTACAAAATGGTTTTTTCTTTCTCAAAATCATGAAAATGCAAATAAAATGGTATCTGTGAACCTGCTTGAAATTTGCAATTCCATAGTTCAGTTATGGTTGCTATATAAAATGGCACACGCCCCATCGATTATTATGCAATTAATTAATATTTGAAATATTTTACATTACTTTTGTTATGGGCAATGTGTTCATGCTCTCTAATGGTTTAGGCAATTGGCTTTGTGTGTATTTCGTTGGCTTTGTTATTTGATCAAATTTTGCTTTTTCGCTTGGTATTATTTTCCAATTAATTATTGTCTGAAATAATGAAGTCTGCTAACAACTCTACATATGTTCACTTTAACTGGCGATTAAAACAATACGAGTAAAATAGACGAAATTAATGAAATTTGTATGTTCTTACTTAAACTGTTTGTGCTTATCTTTATTCTGCAGTATTTACAGTGATGTCTAGGTAGTAAAGTAAAATAAATGCGTTGTTGGATCGAAAACATTTCCCAAGCACTATGCACTTAGACTAAGTGTGGATTTGGCTTTGCAGAGACTTGGCGTAACAATAAACGAAAGTCTACATATTACAAATTAATCAACTAATCTAATTTATGGCTGTGTGGAGTGAAGGTGCGCTGTGGAGGTGAAATTTGAATTCGAGCTCACAATGTTTCGAAGGGGATTACGCGCCTCTATAAAATACACATATTATGCAAAGTATTTACAATTTCTACTATTTTCGGGGGGTGCGACGCGTATCAGCAGGGGGAGTACAGTTATGGTCATAGATTTCATAGTTGTGCTTAGGATTAGGTTTATAGATAATACGCGCTCTGAGATTTCGCTCCTCTGTCCTTTAGTTGTGTCGTTACTTATGTATGAATGAAACAAGCCAAGTCCGCTAGATGTTTTTTATCTGCTTAATTAACATTATTGCTTAGACGCTAGTTTAAAGTCCTTCGGTTGATTTTTATGCTGATGCTTCTGTGTTTCTGCGTCTCGGTAACCTCGGTGACCACCCCTCCTATTCTGCCCTGCCCAGCTACATATTTATGAGTTGGTGTGTGTCCTACAAACTAGTGTTCTAATCGGTAATATTTGGTTTCGAGTTCAATGATCCGTGCTGAGCCCATCCTCCACATTGCTGTCCCAGTTGAATTCCGTGACGCCCTGCTTGAAGTAGATGTTGCCCAGGTTGGCATAGCGCTGCTCAAAGTTTGTGTCCTTTGCCTTCAGATGTTCGAAACTGCAAGGAGAAATGCAAATATTAATGAGGTTGAATAAATATTAATATGGATATATATTTGTTAGTTGAAGTTCAAAGTGAAATAAGTTCCTTTTAATAAACATTTATTCAAAGTTTCTCTAGCCACAAACAAATAAACTATATTTGAAAAAGCAACTACGTTGCAGAATATTTCTGTATATATAATAAAATCCTTGATCTGCAATTATGCTAATTTTTCAGGGAACAAAACCTTCTTCAAACATTTTCGAAAAACATTATTCTTCTGCGTATTAACTCAGGTAGGCCTGTACCTTAATCACCGCTGGTCTGAATGCGTAATCTACTTTCTTCGGGGATTTACGATGCCAACTTGTGTTGGCATTTCCTTCCCGTTTTCCTTAACCATTTTTCCACCCAACCCGAACCGACCCTCTGCATTGTCGCCCTGCCAACAAAAGCTGCTCAATTTACTTCTGCGCAATAGATTGTTTTCTTATGTGCAGCACCCCACTATAAAAAAAGAAGGGAACCCTCAATTGTTGATGCAGCTGCCCGAGGTACTGTATTCCATGGTATACGTACAGCTGTATGGCTGTATGCACAATGATGAACAAATCCCCGTCTTGGGCCAGTCTTGGCTTACCTTGCCCGGGGCATTGTGAGCATTGCAGAAAATGTCAAAGGTCATAAGCGGCCATTATGTGTGCGGCCCAAGACAAAAGGCCAGAGATTTTTAGGGGGAAGGAGAAAAGGAGCGGAAAAACAAAAAAGGTGAAGGGAAAACCCCGTCAACAGGCTTAAGTCACAATTAATGAAGCGAACTTGCAGCTACCAGTGGTTGTTGTTGTTCTGAGTGGGTGGTGCATGGGTATTTCCCTTCTTCTCGCTTTTAAAGACGGCTAAACCACCCTTGAGGAGGAAGCGCAGGCGCAGCTGTTCCGTTTCGCTCGAGGAACTAAGGAACTGCCAGTCCGTTCCCATCGAGTAACCAGGGGAATGGGGCGGTGCCTCGAGGGCCACGTGTGCGTAATCAGCGTCGCAAGAATCCATCGGATTGCATGGCTGCCACTGCCACCCCTTCCTTCTTCCCGGAGGAAGTTCAGCCTGAGAAAATTCCATCACAGTCGGCAGTAGATCGAAATCAAAACGAGTTCCTCGGGGTTGCCAAGAAAAGCGTAAACAATTTTCATTTCATTGTTTTTGGGGTACAGCCTTTGGCAAAGGTATATTTGTACTCGAAATGACGACTTTAGAAAATTAAGTTTACTTTTTATACAATTATGAAACTGTACACTTTGAGAGGAAGAAAACTGGCTTGGAAATTAAAACGTTTGGTTAGAGACATAATTAAATTTATTTGTTGACGGATTGGGAATATATGTTAGGAAATGGAAATAAATAGTTAACATATTTGATACATATAAATCATTTTCTTATTATATCAAATTTCGTTGATGGACAAAAGGGAATTAGGATCAACCGACAAAGATTTCTATAACATATTTGTAAACAGAGTAATATAAACATATCTTTCCATGCACTTGGCAAAATGTATTTGATTGGAAGAAGGTCTCAAAAGATATTGTGAAAATACCTCCAATATATCAAATTACCATAATAAAAACCAGAGATTTTGAATTACGTTTGATTACTCGTACCTTCAAAAATGATTTTAAAAACACCCTTTTGGCTATGTTGTGTGCAACGTGTATTGAATATATTTCGAATCGGATCTTAGCTAAGGTATATAATTTATAATAGTAGAATTCATAATAGTAAAAGGAATAGCCTAGATGTTGCGTGCCTTGAGCACCTGCTTCTGGGGCGGACTGGGCACGTTCTCCTTGCCGGCGAACAGGACGGTCTTCTTGGGCGTGCTGGCCGCCGATCCCGAGCGGGGGGTTCTCGGCGTGCGGGGAGTGCGTGGGCTGTGCGGCGCGGCCTTGGGAGTGCGCGGGGCGGGACGGGGCGAGGACTTGCCGGCGAGCAGGAGCTCGCTGATCTCGCTGGTGCTGTCCTGGCGCACACACTTCTCCGAGGTGTTCAGCAGCCACGAGGTGATCTTGTCGCAGTCGGAACGCAGCTCCGGATCGCACAGCAGATCCTCGATCTTCTCCAGATCGGTGGTGTTCGATCGGTTGGCCTTGCCCGGTGTTCCCATCAGGGAGGCCGAGGCCGGCTGCTTGGACTTCAAAGCAATATTCTCCAGCTTCAGCTGCTCGCACTCCTCGCGCACCTTCACCAGCATCTGCTCCTTGTTGTCCAGCTCCAACTGGGCGAACTGCAGCACGGTGGCGAACTCATCCAGGGCCTTCTTCATGTCCACCATGTACGCCTCGCGCGTCTCGTCCTTGCGGCGCAGCTCGTGGTAGTGGGCCAGCTGGGCGTCGCCATCGATGCGCTCCTGGAACGAGTTTGCAATCTGATTGAATTTAGCCAATGTCTCCGCCTCGCCGGCTAGCAGTTCGTGAAGCAAGGACTCCTTCAACGATACCTCGCCCTGCAGCGTCTGTGAGGAGGATCTCAGCGAGGCCAGCGCCTCCTGGCTCTCGCTGAGTTGCTGGCGCAGCTGCTCCGCATCGGCCTGCAGCACCAGATAGCTCTGCTCCAGGGCTCCCTTGGCCAGCTGCACCGACTCCAGTTCGGCACGGAATTGCTCCACATCGGCATCGGACTTCTTCAGACGCTCCATCAGAATATTGACGGTGGCCCGGGTGTTGGTCAAAGTCAACTGGTAGTTGTACTTCTCGGTGATCGTCTTGGCCATGTCCTGCTTCAGCTGCACCAGCTGCTGCTGCAGTGCGTCGCTCAGCTGGATGTAGTAGTCGATGCCGTTGCGCAGCTGCTCCTCGCACTTCTGCAGCTTCTCGTCGCGCAGCCGCAGCATATCGTTGGTGGTCTCCAGCAGCACCATCACGTCCTGCTTCTCCAGCTCGATCTTGATCAGCTCGTTCTCGGCCAGCTTCTGGCGCTTGTCCAGCTCGGCCCGCCAGTAGCTCTTCTCGCGCTCCACGGCGCCCTCCAGGTCGCTCTCCACCTGCTGCTGCACCTTGGCCACCGCCTGCTGCTGCTCCGTGTGGCGAGCCTGCTCCCGGCACAGCTGCCGGATGGTGTCGCAGTGGGCGTCGATCTCGCAGTTCTTGTCGAGGAGCTCGTCCTGCAGCGACCGGATGAGCGTGCACTTGTTGGCCAGGTCGTTCTTCAGGGTGTTGCGCTCGACCTTCAGGCACTCCAGCTCCGCCTGGCAGCTCTTGGCCTCCTGCCCATAGGACAGGGCATCCTGCTCGATCTGCTGCTTCAGCTGGACCACATCGGCCAGCAGGGAGGCATTGTTCTTCTGCAGATTCTCCACCAGCTCGATGTTCTCGGCCGTCTTGGCCTGCTCCAGGCTGCAATGCTCACGGGCCTGGGCCACATCCGACTGGAGGGCAGAGAGCTGCGACTGCAGCTGCTGCTCCACCACCTGGCGCTCCTCGTTGGCCGCCTGCAGCAGCTCGTTGGCCAGACGCAGTGCCTCGCTCTCGGCGATCAGCGTCTCCACCTGGCTTTCGTGCTCCTCGCGCTGCTGCTGCAACTGCTGTTCCATGACGGCCAGACGCTCCAGGAGATCGGCGTGCTCCTGACCCATCTGCTCGTTGAGGGCCTTGTGCGATAGATTCTCACTGGTCAGCGCCTCGATCAGCTGATCCGTCTTGGCGGTGGCCAGCTCGTGCTCCTCCCGCAGCTTGAGCTCGGCCTCCTTCAGCTGCTCCACATGGCGACGCAGCACGTCCAGCTGGCTCAGCTGGCTCTCGATCAGCTCGTTCTTGTGCCTGATCTCGTACTGCAGCGCCTCCTTGCCCTTCAGCCGGCTGGCGGACTTGGCCTCCTTCACGGGAGTGGTGGCCGCCGAGTGCAGAGGAGTGGAGGCCGCCGTGGAGGCGCCACTTCCGCTGCCGCTGGCCGCCGCATCCGTGTGACTGGGCGCGGGACGGAAGCGCAGGCGCTGCGGCAACGAGGGAGTACGGAACAGGCGCAATCCCTTCGACTTCTTGTCCTCCTTGGGAATGGCAAACTCCTTGGCCTCCTTGGAGCTGGACGCAAAGCGAACGGCGTCCTTGAAGAACTTCTCGATCTGCTCCTTGCGCTCCGGCTGAACGGTGGGCGGAGCAGCTGCGGAGGCGGCAGCGGCAGCAGCAGCTGTTGTTGTTGTTGGAGTGGGCGTGGCACTGCCCGCCGATCCCGCCGAGCTGTTGGAGGCAGCCGGCGAGCCACAGATGGCCACATCAACGTCGTTGAAACGCTTCAACTTGGCCTTGGAGAAAGACATTTTCGAACTTGTGTGTGTGGGTTTTTCTTTTTAGGGGACTTTTCGTTTAACTTTGTTACGATTTCCTTGGATTTTTGGATCTTTTCAATGTCTCATAAACAACGCTCGTTTAACTTTCGAAATAACAATAACTCAACGATGATCAAACATAAACACAACTTTAACTTTTGGTTTTTTTTAAGGTAAACTGTTTAACAAATCGTCTGTAGTTCGTTTTTTAATTTTTCTCTGTACTTTGTAGTCTGTTCTGTTCTACACTAAACCCGCTTTCCCGTTGCTACCCGTTTCGCTGTACCTACGCGTTCCGCTGTCAAAACCTAACTGAGCTCACCTTCTGTCCAAGATCGCTGAGGCAAACATCGTCCTCGGCTGGCGGAGCGAGAGGGAGCGGGACGGGTAGTTAGGTAGAGCGAGGGTTACGCGAGGTAACGAAGAAAACAACCCCCGAGCAAAGGGTCGCTGCAACGATCCTACGTTGTCTCACCTATGTGCGGTATACCCTATATGTCAGGTTGGGTATTTCCCTTAGATCAGCCAAGATTTTTGAAAAAGTAAAGAGTCCATTTAAAGAGGTTCACAGAATGCTTTTACATAACACATAACAACGCTATGTAAAATCATTATTAAAATCTATTAATGTTCCGAAATTATACCACGAATTCTGTCTATCGTACACATTGAAAATTATCACAAGTTTTAGGTGCAAAATCAAGGGTGAAACATTTAAAAAAATTAAACGCTTCATACACATTTTATTTTACTTTGGATTTTTAAAATGTGTTATTTCTTTTTATTTTTAAAATGTTTTTATAAGAAAACGGAACTTAAAATGTCGTATAATTTCCTCTGTGTAGATCATCATTATTAAAATTGCAAATTAAGCAAAATGTTTGAGAGATATAATTAATTAGTTACTCTATCACCATTATAATCACCATTAACTAAAATTTTTGCCATAACTAAGGCGAGAGATCGTATCGTATAAATTGTATTTTATTCTATACACCGTTCTTTTTATGATGAATGTTTAACAAAAACCTAATCTTCTTCATTTTTTCATGTTAAAATTTTAGTGTTTTTTTAAAAACTATTTATATTTTTCACAATTTTTATAAAAATATATACTTTTTAAGGGTGTCTAAGATTCGAAATAACCGGAATACCATGTATTTCTTCCTGCTTTACTTGGTGGTAGTTCGTGCCACAATTCTTGATCCCTAGTCGTCTTATCTGTGTATTTGTCAAGACGTCGGCCCCGTGTATACGTGAAGAAAATGTTTTCATTTTAGCGCGCGCAAATGTTGCAATTGTAGTTCAAGGCAGCACGAGGAGGGTTCAAAATCGGAGTGGGGGTAGGAGAACGATGGGCAGGGGTGGAGATACATGGCTGCTCAGATATAGGAAATGTGGCGTAGCCAAAGAGCAGAGACACACTCACATCTGTCTGGCATTCTCCCATTCCCTTCGAGACGTCTACAAATAAATGCGATTGCTCTCGGGGATTGCGACTGCGAGTACAAGGATAGGAATAGGACTTGATGGCTGAATGGGCTGCTTCATCCGTTAGCTCCAACCCAGCTGGCAGCCAGCATAAGTTGTTAATTTGATACGAAATCCGAAGCCCGCATAATTGGAAGGAAAATGCGTCGGAAATGGGCGAGAGTTGCGCCTGCGCGATGAGTTGAATGGAATTGTGGCGAATTGAATTGCACGGAAAATGGAAATGCGTCGGGAAAATCTATTATCCCTGTGATCACGCCAGGCAGTTGGGCAATCGGCCATCGCTAATCTGGCAGGAGACCCTCATGATATCCTGCTGATCCTGCGGTAGCTGTATTCTTTTTTCCCCTCCATCTCTCCGGTGAGATTGTCACAACTGCCGACTGCTCAGCTGGTTGTTTCTTTGATGGCAAACAATGGCCGGAAGATTCTAGCAACTGGGAGGTGACAATTCCAGGTTAAAGCAGGCAGGCATGAAATTCTGGGTGGGTCAGCCACACACAGCTGTGCCAAAGATTTATAAGCTAGGGGGTTTCGTATTCCTAGCATTTTCTTATAACACATAAAAGAGATGAAATCTTTTGCAAATCAATAAAATATGAAGAAAATATAATTAACTCCCTAAAAGATCTATATATTGGTTTATAATGTCAATAACTACTTGTAATTTAATAGTTTTCCTTAAATAAATTTCCCATAAAATTATATTACAATTTCCTTTACAAATATATTTGTATTTTATACCAACTCCCACAACTCTTTTCACAGAAAAAGTACAATGAAATGGAAAAAGGGTTTCACAATTAGCTGATCCTTTAATGTATCAAGCCCAAAGTAATATAAATGATGTTAATGACAATTTCCCAGCGCTGAGACACCTTCAATATAATTTTCCCATGCCTGTTCATGCATAACCGCTGCACATTGAGCGCGCTAAAAAGTAACGCGATCTAATGATGGTTCCCTGGGATCCATTCTCCTATCCTTTGGCAGATCCAGCGCAAATGTCAACACAACACAAAGTGACGGCAACAAAGGATTCGTCGACTGGCTTGGCCCCTGATGATCAAAAGGGTTTCGCACCCTCATGGGATACAAAGCGCTACAAAGGACGTGGACCTGAGTCATCGACCTTCGGCCAGACGTCCCGATGATGCTCTGCTAGGAAGGAAGAAAGGATCCAGAGAACCGGACGGACCAGACAAACTAGCTGCCTTGCTGCAGACTGTAACTAACAAGGGGCGCAAGGCAAAAAACATAACTAAAGCCATGTTCTATCGGCACATAAGCCAATTAAGCTGAGTGTTATAAATATCAATACATAGGTCGCGGCGACCAGGGAAAGATCCTGATCCCGAGATCCCGAAACTCACCGCTGAAAGAGCAAAGTCTTGGCGAAGGCATACAGCTCGATGTCCAGGCCGTTGAGCTTCTCGATGCGACGCTTTTGGTCGGCTCGAAGATTCTGGACAGCAGTCGCCGAGATTGTGGTGTTGTGCTGCTCGAAGGGAATGGCGAAGCGCAGGTTGAAGGTCTCCTCAAATATGTACTGGGACATCTGGTAGAGAAGGGGAGTTATAAATCAGGATATCCTCTAAGAATAATTCCCATCAATAACTCACCTTTTGATATTCAGTCAGTCCAAAGTAGGCCATGGCGGCCAGATTGCGCTTTGCGCTGGCCAGCATCACGCGATCCCGTTCGTGGGCGGGCATCGATGACTTGTTGTAGCAGCCCACCAAAGCGAGATCCGCCAGCATGCGGGTCTGCCGGTTGGCTGCCAAATTGGACTCGCAGCCGGCGAACTGGTCGAGATCCACGTCCAGCCAATCCTTGCCCTTGTAGCAGGCGGGCAGCTCGGCGGCGGTGGCCTGGCGACCCAGGCACCAGTGGCGCGATCCCTTCCAGGTGGCCCCCCGCCGCACATGCCGGTACTCGGACATGTAGCGGGCGATGGGCTGGCGCAGCAGCGAGATGTAGAAGTACCGCCGCTTGGCCGTCTCGCCCTCGTTCTTGTCCAGCTCCACGTCCACGCAGCTGGTCAGCTCGGTCCAGTCGGCGTGCAGGCCGCACTTCCAGCCCGTCGAGTAGCGGGAGAAGAGCCAGTTCTCGTTGCGATGCGGCCGGAAGCAGTAGCAACGCTTTCTCTGCCGCTGGCATTCACAGGGACGCTGGAAATAAATATAGATCAAGTATCAGTTACAAGGATACTTCAAGGGACAGCTAGCCAACTCACCTTCAGGTCCAGATCCCTCACCAAATGGCGGCCAAACGAGGTGCCGCCCGTCTTCTGGATGTGCAGGAAGACCATCACGTCGTGGCCATCCATGTCGAACTGAAAATCATCGTTCAGCACATCCTCGTAGCTCAGCCCGGCATTGGCGATGATGTTCTGCGGCGCGGAGGCCGAGGACTTGGAGGCCATGGCCGTAATGCCGCCGCCTCCGCCGCCGCCGCCCACATTGTTGCCATTAATGCTGTTGGCCTGATGGAGTGGGAGCTCATTATAGGCGAGGATATCCGAGGATTGCAGTATCACGGCGCGTTTGGATAGGGCGCATACCTGCGGTTAAAGAGGAGAGGAGAAAACATTAAATATTACATGGAATATCGACACACTGTATGCCCATTAAATTAAGCCCCTAATACCCAAGCTTCAATAAAAGGGAAGCAAGTCCATTTTTATTCGATGCATTGATACCAGAGTTCAAAAATGTTTTACGCCATATCATCTTTAATTTTTAATACCCCCAGAGGCCTTAAAGTAAATTTATTGGCTGAAAAAAAGGTTCGAGTATGTGCAGAAGTGTTTACTTTCGGCATTAATTAAATGCACATCAGGATTAAATGCATATTTTTGGTCCCGCTCAGGTGGGCCCTCCAACTACTCGCAACTCCATTTAACGCAGAGTAAAGGCTTGTGAAATTTTCCCACTCACTTCGCATTTTCTTTTTTTTTCCCCATTTTCTTTGTCGGTAGCACTTTATTTGCTCGCCGGAATGTGCACTTTTATTTATGGCACGTACTCAAGGCTTATTAATATCGAACAAGGGTTTATCCCCTTTTCATTGCACTCACAACAATTAAATTGGATATGAGATGTTTGCAGATATTTAATATATACTTGCCACAATATTAATGGCATTAAAAAAGGATTGCACACACACAGGATACAGGATCTTAAAGGATATTAAATATTTGTAGCATATTTTGCGGCTCAGAATTGTATTTAGGGGAGGATTTTAAAGTACCATAAATTCTTATTGGTTTAAGGATTGCATAGTCCCAAGTTTCTAACTAGATTTATGGTAGATTTTGCTTCGAAATAAAAATGGCCATAAGATCAATAATAAATTTTTCTTAGACTAGACAAGCGACATCTGTTAAAACATGTGAAGAAAATATAGAAACTTTCACCCTTGCTACTTACAGCTGTTATATCACTTGTGCATCTGCAGAAATATTAAAACAATTTTCGACAGCACACTATTTGCATTGGCAAACTTTATAATTAGAATAAGTTTTGCGCCAGCAGCTTCTCCGTGTTGTTATCATTATTTGTCAATTCTCTCGACAGCCAGGCTTCAATAAAAGATAAAACGAGACCTCAGCTGTCCACAAGTCAGGGGACTTTCACGCAGCCTGGGATACATAGTTCTTGGCAATCAAACTAGACAAAAGTTTCTCGATTAAAATGAGCAACTTTTGTGAAATTCTCTTATCTGACAATTTCCGCTGCTTAGTAGAACCGAAATGAGCAAAGCACGCAACAACAAGAAAAGTGGGGAAAAACAAGCGAGGAAAACTCAGCTCATTAAACAATTGGCAGGCGGGCGGAATCGTTGTTGGCCATAAGGAATTAAGAGTTCCATGGGTTTGTTGTCATGGTCCTCTCTTCTCTCCTCCTTATCAGTAAGTCCTTTCCCCAGTAAACTGTGAGTGTGTGTGTGTGAGTGGAAGCCTGAATGCGTGTAAGCTTGTTTCCATAAAAGTTGGCCATTTAAATGGCCAGAAAAGCGAGAGATGGAAAAAAAGAGGTGTGCTCCCCTGGGGGGCGGAAAGTTTTGAATTTATTGTGGCCACCACTGAGCAAGGATTCGATTATATGGAGGGGGGAAAGGACACGACAACCTCAAGCATTTCTTTCCTGTAATCCCCCTTGTGACTCTTGTTCGCTTTGTTTGTTTCTGATAAATTGTAGTCGAGTTGTTTAGTGGCTTAAGTCTGAGTGAGCTTTAAAACAAAAAAAAAAGCATTTAATGATATTTGATGATATTTTCTTTCCTTGCAAAGCACTTTAAAATATTTCTGCGAAAAAGCGACTTAATGACGAGCCATAAATTAAAAGATAATACATTTATATGAAGCACGTAAATTCACATTAAATACCATTTGGTGCGGCAAAAAATGAGACGAAAATCTACCACTAATGGGTAATTTAATTTTATTTTCGGTGCTTCGGCGACGAAACTTAAATGGATTTCACCGCAAAAAGGCCCACAGCCGAAAAAAAACCTTATAATAATAATAATAATAACAGTTTTGTGCCTGCCGCCAACGTGTGAGCACTTTGCCTGGGCTTTAATTGCTTTTATGCTTCTCCACCGAAATTTCCCCGAAAACCCGTGACCAGTCTTGTGAAATAATATAATAACAGCCATTTTGTGCTAAATTTGTTAGAAATTTATGCGCATTTGAACGCACACACACGGCGGAAGTATTAACATTTAATTCAGCTTAGCGGAAATGCAAAATGTTGTCCATGCTTTTTCGGTCAATTCCATTGGGAATCATATTGTGAGCCACTAGAAATTTATAAAATATGCTAAATAATTGATGGGCACGTCATGTCCAAATATTCACTGAGTTTGACGAAATAAATCGGAAGTTAATTTTAGTAGCTATCCGAAAGGATGTAAGTCCCTAGTTGAAAGATTACAATGTTTAGTTCCGATGTGTATTCCGAAATATGATTACATTAATAAACTTAATTTACATTACTTTTCTATTTAATTCTTTGGGGACTATTCCAGTTTGACTTTACACAAGAACATTATAATTTAAGGACATCAGAACAGGTTGTCTCCACAAAATGTCCATTACTTTTGCCCTATTTATGAATGTTTTGCAATCACTTTGCTGCTGATTACATTCATAAAAGTCAACAAAGAAGCCATTTAACTTCGGCATGAACATAACGACAGCCAGCAATAAAAACAAGCTCAAAAATAAAAATGCAGAGCAATAATTTCCATTCATAAAGTAAAGTGCAAGCAAACAAATGTCACATATCAAAAAGCAAGAGCCAAATTGAAAGAAACGTAAAAATACAGAAAAAAAAATAAAAGAGCGAAAGTAACTGCGGCTAAATTAATATTTATGTGGTAGAAGAAGAAGTGAAATCTGGGAGCACAGATTTAAGATTGTATGCTTTATGAACTGGCGGCGGCAGCTCACGAAAACCAAGCAAAGTTCGCTTGAAATGGGGTCAGGACACCGACTGAGTCGTAAATCTCGAGCACCGCAAAAATCAACAATAAAACTTTCGCTGCTAAAAACATAGAATTCCCAAGATACAATTTCGTGGTGTTGTTTTTGTTGTTGTTGTCATAAAATGAAAGAGAGCTGAAAGTGGAGTGGATGAAACAGCAATAGAAACAAAACACAAAGTACAGGGCCATAAAAATCTCGTCGCATGTAAATTGACAAGGACAATAATACTGGAGAGCTAGGGCATCAGCTATAAACTTCGAAGATCTTAGAGTTTTCTTTATTTCTTATTTAGTGTAAATACATTTTAAGTTAATTGTAGGCTAAGAAAAATAAACATGGAAATATATTTTAAAATATTTACTTAATTTGATTAAAATTTACCAGTAAAAATATTTGTATTTTAAATTAGGTAATTTTGGAACTTATTTAAGAAATTTACTTGAAATTTATGTAGTTTGGATATTTATTATTAATAAGTAACTCATCCATTTTACTAAAAAATAAAAATGGACCTTATAAAATCGGAATATTTATCTGACGCACTGGAATTTTGCATTCCTGATAAGGAATACATTGATAACTGAGATCATCGCGCACGAATCCAAACTTGCAGCCGCATCCCAATTTGCACTTTTTAATGAAAATACATTGCGGTTCATTTATATAGGGATGGGAACACTTAGGTTCGGTGCAGGGCAAACAGGCCCGTTCTTCATGTTCCCCACAAGCTGATGGAATAAAAATAAGAAGAACACCGTTTCTAAACTTGTTTTGGTAGCCATTTGATTCGCTCACCCACGACCACTTAAGGAACTTCCAAGGGAAACTCCTAGCAGCAGAAACAGCTGCAAAAGACTCAAAGTTAATTGGAGATCCAACATGGAGAATGCGAGTGAACTGCTGGTTGTGTTTTCAAAACAAAACTTAGGCCCAAGCCCTTAGAGTCATTAGGCAAAACGAATCGCTTGCTATGGAAAATTAGCAACGCCTTAATGAAGCGGCTTCAAAAGTTTTTCCAAGGGAGAACTAATAAGTTTCTTAAAAAAAGTTTTATGAAAGAAAGTATCTCGACTAACTTATACCTTATTGTCTTATTGTTTTACAATAATTACACCCAAAAAAAATCGATATGAATCGTAGGTCAATTTGACCTTTTTTAAGATCATTTTTAACTTGATATGGGGCCAGGTAAATTTGACCTGGTCGAATAGAGTACTTTATGTAAAAACGATATGGGTTTTGCATGACCTGAAGCTTACATGGCCATATCGATTTTACGGTAACATGCTTTTTTTTGTGTGTACAATAAGTACACCAATTACTAAATAGCAATTTATCATAATAAGAGCAAATAATAACAGTGAATAGTTAATTGCTTATTTTTATAACCATAACCCAGAGACAGACAACATCTAACAGCAATTATTTATGTCTAAATACGCTCAGAATCCACATTTGGCTGCATTTAATGGTTCAGACCGTCATTGGTTAGCTATAAATGCTGAGGGCATCCAATTCCGGTGGTCAACAGGCACTCGGACATACAAATATCCGCAGACAGATACATAGAGATGTGTCCTGTGCCAAAGGGCTATTCAAACTGTCATTCGGGCCAGAGCAGAGGTAAACAGAAAACCCAGAGCCCTTGTGGGGGATAGATAAAGCTATACTGCGACCCGAAGCGGCGTTTGAAAAACGGAAAAAGGTAGAAAATATTATCCAAACCGGGCTGAGTTCACGTAGGTGATAAATGGGGGTAGAATTCTGCATTTGATTATCATTTAAACAAATATGCAGCAGAAATTGCGGTGGCGTTTGAAATTTACAATGAAAATTGTGTAGATTGCCGTTCATAGGTTTCAGGGTTTATGAAGTTTTGGCATGCCAAAACCCGATTGTTAGTGCGTGTGAGTGTGTGTTTGTGTGGGTTTAGGCCAAGTCACGCTATTAGCGGGCAATGTAAATATTTTATGGCCTGCTTTTGTGCGCTGCTCATTTGCTCAGGCCAATTGCCTCCCGAGGGCGCTTGTTTGGTTTGGTTTTCAACCGGTGGACACAATGGGTCTAGTTCAGCGGATTCAATACATTTCAATTAAAGGCTTAGCTGCTTCTCCTTCTGCCATGAAAATGGTCTGTCAACGGCTACGCCACTCAGTTGGCAGGCAATTCGGTTAAAAGCGGCTCGTCTATCTTTTGAGGAGCAAAAACCATGGACAATTTGCATAAATAAACCATTTTATATTCTTTTTTTTTTGTTCGTCCCACCACTGACCCCTTTTCTTGGTTTTTTTCCAAGGGTTTTTCTTCTTCAGCTGAACGATTGAGAGGCAGCTAATATTTTTGCCCCTTTTTTTTGTTTGCCAGCCAGCTGAGGGAACAATAATAGCTGTGGAAGCTGCGGCAACAGCAGGACACAGATTGCGATGATGGGGCCACATGGAGCGAAGGAGCATTTTTAGTTTGGCCTTTTCGCAGACTGCCAAGTGATGTGATGTGAGATGATGAGGGCTCAGGCTCAGGCTCGAAAAAAAGGGGCCAAATGCTGCTATAACTCTGAAGAAGCCAAGGCGAATGAAATGAATTATGGACCGGTTTGGATTGGCCATCAACTGAACAGATAGGTCTCTCACTTTCGAGGCCCCATAATCGCTGGGACTTAAAGATTTCCGGCTTGAAAAGGGAAATAAATTGATTCCCTTCGAAAAGCAAGTACTCTCTTATCATGGATTTCCTTTCCTTTTTCTTTCTGCGATGTCTTCATTTCACTTTTTTCCGTATTGAGAAGTTGGTTGGCTTTCAAATGTTTGCCATTTCATTTATCAAAGTGTCGTTTTCTTCTTCGGGGTCCTCGAACTTGTCATCCCGAGACCTGTCACGTATAACTATTTCTGATTTCCGACATTATATCATTGACGCTTGCTTATGTTTTCAATCGCTTTTCTATTACATCTGCGGACGAAAGAAACCCCGACTTGAATTATGGTTGGGCCATTTATTATTTCCCTCATTCGTTTTGCCTTTTTTTAGTCGGTTTTGTTTTGCCTAAGAGCCCGAAACGTTGAAAGCTAATCTATTTTAAGTGGCTGTAAAGCATTCAAGGATGTGTGTGTCTGTATGAGGGCTTCTTTAATGAAATGTAGCATAATATTTTCATTTCGGCCAGAGCTCGGTTCTATATGTATGTGTGTGTTTCTGTGTGATAAGCGTGTAAATCCCCAAAAATAGCCAAAGACAAGCACAAATCCCACAAGCATATATAGAAATACATATGACGAGGGGAGTTGGTGGCCGTGGCTGTCCAGTGACCATAAATCCGAGTAAAATGTATTTTGACATTTTGCACGCAAAGCGTGTGGCAGAAACTAACTAAGCGTGTGCGGGATTCACACAGACCTCCTATATGTTCTACACGCCCCCCGAAAACGAAAGGTCATTCCAATGATGATGCGAAAGGACATCAGGCTGGCTGGCTAGGATTTGCCATGAAGTGTTAACATGCGATAACAGCGGCAACGAATAAAACACAATGAAGCGCAACTGATGAGGATGCGGTGAACGGTCATTCGAATGGGGGACCTTGATGATGCCTAATGCGAAAGGAAAGACCCAAATCCAACCCAATCCCAAAACTGAAACACAAACCACAAACGAAATCAGTCTGGGACTCAGTCTTGGGCTCCAAACGAAGTAAATCAAGTGAAATGGCTTGAAACGAATGATAAGGGGGAAATCAATGTCCATGTTTCTATTTTTACACTTTTCCACCTTGACATTGAGTTATGAATTTCCAAAATAGAAACTAGAAAAATGTAAGAGAAATTTCTCACAACTACACACAAAAAAAATTTGATTGGTAAAATTGACCTATAAGGATAGTTACTTAACTATACAAAATAGTTACGTGTATTTTGTTTTTGCTTTGGGTGTGTGCCTTTGCCAATTGTGTGTATTTGTTGTTGTGAAAGTAACTATTTAATTGGTAAAATAGACAATTTTTATGGTTGGGGACTGTTTGACAATTATATTGGTTAATTTTACCAAGTTTTTTTTTGTGTATATAACTCTGATCATTAATGTTACGTTATCCCCCGGAAGAGGTGCAAACTTTGTGGCGTAAAATAAAGAACTTTATCTCACCATGACATGCTTCGCTTTTGGTCTACGAAAAAAAAACATTTTAATTACCTTTTTTTCCTGCAGCATAAAACAGTGACTTTATTTCGCAAAATACAAAAAAAAAAAAAGAAAATAGGAAGCGAAACAAAAAACATGTTGGCGCGTTCTGAAGCTCTCTAACCAGTAAACATTTTTTCACGCTCATAAACTCTGGGGAAAATTGTTTGGGTTTTCCAGGAGGCGGGGGTGAGGAGTGTGACATAATGGAGGTGGCTGGCTGGCAGGCTGGAAATGGAAAATGGGAAATGGCGAGCGTGGGTTCCTTGGGCTCCTCGGCGGCACTGTCACGGTCATAAAAATGTGCAAAGTATTTTGTATGGCTGTTACCTTCACCCACACACACAGAGAGCTAATAATAAGCGAGGGCCTGGAAATGGTTTTAATGCATAGGACACAGAGCAAAAAAAAAACACAGCTCATGGAAACAATTTTCTTGTTAAGTGGACTTTTGGACTTTACATTTTACTTGCTGGCGCTGCTGTTCGTTACGGGGCAACAGTTTCACATTTGCTTTTATTGTACTCAAGTTGGCGCGTAAATTTAAATGAAAGACCATTTTTTTTGCCCCCAACATTTTCCGTTTGGTGGGTGGGTGATGGCGGTTGCATGCTAAGCATTTCCGCGGACCTTGGCCATTTTTCATGTATTTCCGGTCGGGATTTACATAAATCTTTAAGCGGAAGTCCCGGGAATCATAGGTAATTCCCAGGCATCAAAGGTCTGAGGCTGACAGATAAGGTAAAGCTGTCTGTCTGTGGTTTGTCAGAGGAATTTAAATATTAAATTGTAACAGGATAGGTGAGCAGAGAATTCATTTAAGGCAAACAGGATCAACTGAACGGAATACAAAAAAATGGCCCGCTTTGACATTCATGCGACCGCAGGCTGTAATCAAATTGTGTTGCTCTTTTTTAATTGACTAATAATATAATTAACTTTTTTCGCAGCCTTTCCGTCGCGAACATCACGCTGGGTTTCCAATGGAATTACTCATACGCCCGGTAAACACAATTTAATGCGGATATTTCAGCTTGGAACATTTACTGCGCGTTCTGGCGCTGTCATCTTTTTGCCGCAATTCAATTTTCGTTTGACATTTGTTTTGGCAGGACATGAAAAATGGTCAAATGTTTTCCCATAATGCGATTTCCTTAACGTTTTCTTTTATGTGTTTGTGTTTATGTGTCGCTTGAAAAATGCTGATTGAAATGTCAAAAAAAAAAGAAGGAAAAACATCGGATTTGCCCTTTTTTTTCTGTTGTATTTTTCCATCAGCATTTTTTCCTTTTGTTTGTATGCTTTTTATTTTATTCCCGTTTCGGGTCCGTTTTGTTTCGTGTTTTCAGCTGATTTGATTTGGCTTTCGGCCATTGTCCTGGTCAGCCAGCTCTGTTCTGTTGGTAAACGTTCGCACTTTAATCAAAAAGAGGAAAAGAATGGCCCCGGCTAATCTGCTAAGCGTTCTGTGTGCCCCTTGGGTATATTGTTCTCCTTGTTGTTATTATTGCCGTGGATTCAGGCACGAAGCACTTAACGTATTACCCATATGCCATAGGATACTGTTTCGAGGACCAAGGAGTCACCCTGCCGTCTGGGTGTTGTCATAACCGGACACCAAAATGTAACTTAATTGGGAGTTTGTTTGTAATTGAAACTGAAAACTAAACTACACATTGTCTGGCCATCAGCTGCACACAGTGTCCAATTATAATTTAATTAAATTCGAAGCACTTTATATGCAACTATTTTCGGCAGTTTGCCGGCCCAACACATACCATCCTGTCTGGCATCTCAAAACTCCACGCCGGAGTCGTGTCAGTGGTCGGTCGGGACCAGGGACTCTGGACTCTGGACTGTACACTCCGGGACTCCCGGGCACATGCCGGGCACATTTGTTCGTTTTTGAATATATGTGCGAAATGCTCTCAAATATCCATGGTGGCTTCACTCGGAGAATACTGGCTTTAGATAATAGAATTGTATTGTAACTAAAGATACTCTACCATAAGGTAGATATATTCGTAAGAATTCTTTCTACAATATAATCATTGGAAATTTTTAACATTTTAATATGTAAAACAGTTTTTTAAATTCTAAGTTTTTTTCTTCGATATTTTTAAGACATTTTTATTTACATTTATTGATATGTCTAATTTTTTTATTCAATTTTTCAATAATTTAGATAAATATAATAATATTATAATATTTAAAATACAAATACTTTTCTTTTTCAATATAGAAATATTCTATATTAATTTACAACATATTTATCTTAACTTTACATTTAAATTTTGATAAATAAAATAATAAAATCCCTCTTTTACATACTCTCTTATTTATTGCGTTGCATTTGATCCCAATTCCAGATCATCTTTTATTCTGCGTGCATAGTTGCCTGTTGCCTATGGTTGGGCAGCTTCAAAATGTGAAACAATATGCTACAACAATGAAGCGAGTCGTGCAGCAACTCGTGCAACGAGGCGTATGAGTGTTGACTGCCGCACGAGAAGGATGAAGGATAAAGTGTGGGCGGAGTGGAGTGGAGTGGTGTGGAGCTATTCGCTTGGCTTATTATGCCATTGCATGCAAGGCCGCACCAAATCATGACGAATGACAGACAACCCATTGTCCCAGAAAGTAAAGTAAACCATCTTCTGACCGCTTTAAAGCAAAAATAAGAGCAGCAAAATACCTTGAAAAGAACAGGTAAATGTAAACTTTACTGGAAATAATATACTGTTAAAGGAAACTATGAATTTCACTTGACTTTCTTTGTGGGCAGCGATAGCTTTTGTGGGCGTGACTGTCGGACAAAGATAAATATTCACATATTTGCTTGCACAAAAATTTACAAAACGTGCCTGCCATTGTCTACGATTGCATTTGATGTTATTGTTTGGTCTCTTGTTGGTTTTGGCTCAATTGTTTGCCCATTCATATACAGCACTCTAAAGCACACACACACACACTATAGACTATAGATGTCTTTTCCTGGCCATTATTTGACTTGCTCCCATTTTTGCCGTTGTTTATTTATTTACCCAATTCCGGATAAGAAAATGGGAAGACATCACCCTTTTGTTGCCGTCCCTACGCTCATAATGTGTTTATTTGTAGTGTTTATACAATAAATTTTACCTTCTTGGCCAACAAAAAGGGTAGACACAAATAACAAACTGAAAACAGTTGACTAGGAATGGCCAATTCGACTGCAAAATACACTCAAGCTGAAAATAACTTTAAAGTCGAGTACCTCGACTAACAAATACCCATTACTCAGCTAAGCAAGGTGCAAGAGAGATAGAGATACGCATGCAGCAAAGCGACAGCTTGCACTGCTTGAATTCCATTATTTGCTTATAACTTTTTAGTGAATGGTTTGATTTGAAAAATTTCTTCTACCTTTTACTCTTCAAGTAACTGGTATAATTCCCCAAGAGAAAAAACTAAAAATCACATTTGGTTTTTATTTTGCTGGCTTTATCCTTCACTTTTGGCCAAAACATGCTGGCTGGCAAAGCCGGAGGTGAGCTCTAATTCATTTCTATTCCGTTTTGGCTTGGCATTGCATGCAACTTTCGGTTTTATTTCACTTTTTGTAGCTGCCATTCCGACTTCACACTACCTTATCGCACACTCAACAGCCAAGCGAGGCGATAACCTTGAGTGGCTCGTAAATAATGGCAGGTGGAAGCACAAATAACTCACATTCGCAATCAGTCAGCCCGACACCTACGACATGAACTACTCGGCTGCAATAATAATTGCAATTATCCTGCTGCTGCCAGCCAGCCAGCAAAGGTAACCCTATATCATATTCAATATATATTCATTCTCTCCTTAATAAATTTAATTACATTTCCTTAAGCTCGGAGGCTTTGGAACGCAAGGTGTTGTCGTACAATCCCACCTATGAATTCTGGTTTTTCGTGCCAACTGGCAGGCCCAAGTATGTTTCTCAGAACGTTCAGGACGCCTATTGGGCTTCCCGGACCAAAGGAGGTGTTTGCTATACAGACATTTGGTTCTACTGCAAAAGTGGCGAAAAAATAGAGGAGTAAATTGCTTGACACAAAACAAAAACACCTACGGATCATTAAAAAAAGAGTATTTATCTGCGTAAAGTTATCTTGTCTTTAAATACCAATAATCTTTATTAACCATGTAAACGACCGAGTTGTAAAAAGAACACGTGAAATGTGTTATCTTGATTACCTAGAGAAATAAACTTTATTCGTCAAATACTACAAAATTGTAAATTGTTTGCTCTTGAATCGTAAGTGTCGGAAAAATTTGTGCTAGGTCACGAAAACAATTAGTTTTTAGTAAATTTTGAACAAAGATGAAGTGATAATTCTTTTGAAAACCAATTTATATATTATTGTAAACATATTTGAAGCATTAGTTTGTAAACGACATTACTGTATTTCTAAATAATAATATATCTTAATTAAATAACTAATTTGACGACAAGTAGAAAGTTAGGTTTACATTAAGTGGTCCTAACATTGCAATTAGCTAAATTAATTCTTATCTTTTAAAAATCGGAAACAATTTAAACTAATTACGAATCTGTCCAAGTGCTGAAACGTAAACAATAGAACTCAGAAGTTTTAACAATTCTCAGCGCACCTGTAATTATAAATTGTGAGTACCTATATTAGTAATACGTACACTCAGAAAAAAGTTTTTAAAGTAACTTTTCTAAAAATCAATATTTTTTAAAAGTGTAAACGCAGAAAGTTGCTTACATCTACTGAGCATATTTCTGTAAAATTTGGAGTCGAAATTCCAACGCAGCCAAATCCCACAGCGTTTGGCGTGAACCCTTCTTTTTTTGCACTTTCAAAAGTTGTAGGGTAATGTGACGAACGATTTAATGTAACTTCCTCAAAAATCAATATTTTCTAAAAGTGTAAAAGCAGAAAGTTGCTTACAAATTCTGAGCATATTATTGTAAAAGTACGATTCGAAATTTCATCGGAACTGTGCTTTTGGTGTGAGCCATCCTTTCCAACTGACGGCACCACTAAAAACAATACAAAACTAAAACAAAACTGCAGCATTTAATGTTATCTGGTAATATTATAGTTTTCTACACAAAATCAACCATAACAATTAAAATTCTTGAATAAAAAAAATTTTTCACCATACAATATTAAATGTTCGTCACAATACCCTACAAGGTACACTTGTAGCAAAAACGGTGTCCCTCTCAAACGGCGCAAAAGAAAAAACGCAAAGTGCCAAAAACTGTTGATAAAGATCTTATGTATACGTGCATATATTTGTCTGATTTTAAATTCCACTCATCTTTGCTCTGGCACTGCTGAAACACAAGTAAACTGAATATGTTTGCTAATTTGCGCGCCACCTTTTTAGAAAAAAAAACCTCACGAAGAAATTACGGGACTTCTTATTAATATTACTGTAAAAACATTGTCGACACGATAAGGGGAGACGACTACATTTATTTGGAATTTTTGTCGTGACGTCATATATGGAATTCGACGAGTTCGTCACATTACCCTACACTCCCCTACCTATTTTTCTAAACTTTATGGCAAAAAAACCCTAAAATTAAGAACAATTTTCTTTAAAATATAAAAATAAAAGTATATTTGTTTATAAACAATTTTTTTTTTAATTTTGTCTGACCGTTTTTTTTATCTATTTTGCATTGACATTTGTTAACTAAGATGAACCCATTCTTGTTTTAATGACAATAATATTCTGAAAGCAGGGTACATTTTTATTTATTAAATTTAAATTCAAATTTATTATAAATGTTCATTAAGAAAAGAAAAAACCCGCCCCTGGGAAGCGCGATTTTAAAATTTTTTTTAAAGAATTTTTTTTGCATTTCCAAAGTCAAAAATGCGTTTTTCACCTAAAAAATTCGACTTTGGGCTTTAAAAAAAATAGGGGAGAGTAGGGTAATGTGGCGAGTAGGGTAATGTGGCGAACTCGTCGAATCTCATATATGACGTCACGACAAAAATTCCAAATAAATGTAGTCGTCTCCCCTTATCGTGTCGAGAATGTTTTTACAGTAATAGTAATAAGAAGTCCCGTAATTTGTTCGTGAGGTAATTTTCGCTAAAAATGTGGTGCGCAAACTAGCAAACATATTCAGTTTACTTGTGTTTCAGCAGTGCCAGAGCAAAGATGAGTGCAAAATAAAATCAGACAAATATATGCACGTATACATAAGATCTTTATCAACAGTTTTTGGTACTTTGCGTTTTTTTCTTTTGCGCCGTTTGAGAGTGACCCCGTTTTTGCTACAAGTCTACCTGGTAGGGTAATGTGACGAACTTTTTGTAGGGTAATGTGACAAACTTTTTTTATTCAAGAATTTTAATTGTTATCGTTGATTATGTGTAAAAAAAATATAATAATACCAGATAACATTTACTGCTGCAGTTTTATTGTTGTTTTGTATATTTTTTAGTAGTGACGTCAGTTGAATTAAATTAAAAAAAAAATTGCATTTTGACAAATCTTTTTTTTTGAAAGTTTGGGCATTATCTTATTACTTCTTTCTTTTCCATATCGAAAATAACTTTTACGTAAATTATATTTAAACAAGAAAGGAAGCTACCTTCGGCCAGCCGAAGCTTATATACCCTTGCAGATAATTCCTATTAATCACTAATTTTCCGATCGTTCCTATGGCAGCTATATGATATAGTAGTTCGATATTGATAAAATTAAAATCGAAATTCGAAAACATTTAAAAAAAGTCATATCCTAGAGTAGAAGAGAATACGATAAAAACCAACGAAGCAATAATTTATTTCCTATTATATTCCCATTAATTTTCCGATCGTTCCTATGGCAGCTATATGATATAGTCGTCCGATTTTGAAAAAAATTTATTCGAAATTCAGAATTAGATAAAAAATGGCATTTCCAAAAGTAGGAGGTTATAGGTTCAAAAACACCCAAGATATAATTTTTTTACATTTTGTTCCCCGATTATTCCTATGGGAGCTATTTGATATAGTTGTCCGATCCGGCTCGTTCCGACTTATATACTACCTGCAATAGATATAAGACTTTTGGGAAAGTTTTAGCCCGATAGCTTTAAAACTGAGAGACTAGTTTGCGTAGAAACAGACGGACAGACGGACAGACGGACAGACGGACGGACAGACGGACAGACGGACGGACAGACGGACATGGCTAGATCGACTCGTCTAGTCATGCTGATCAAGAATATATATACTTTATAGGGTCGGAAACGTCTCCTTCACTGCGTTGCAAACTTCTGACTGAAATCATAATACCCTCTGCAAGGGTATAAAAAATATTTTTTTTTTTTTTGTAAAAGGGATGGTTTACGCCAAGCGCTGTGGGATTTGACTGCGTTGGAATTTCGACACCAAATTTTGCAGAAATATGCTCAATAGATGTAAGCAACTTTCTGCTTTTACACTTTTAAAAAATATTGATTTTTGGGGAAGTTACATTAAAGAACAAATCGTTCGCCACATTACCCTACCACTTTTGAAAGTGCAAAAAAAGAAGGGTTCACGCCAAACACTGTGGGATTTGGCTGCGTTAGAATTTCGACTCCAAATTTTACAGAAATATGCTCAGTAGATGTAAGCAACTTTCTGCGTTTACACTTTTGAAAAATATTGATTTTTAGAAAAGTTACATTAAAAAAACGAATCGTTCGCCACATTACCCTACTCTCCCCTACTTAAAGTTAAAAAATAAAAAAAAAACGCTTCCCAGGGGGCGGGGTTTTTTTATGCAGAAAAATATGCGACAAATTTGAAAACGATCGATAGAGCCGTTTAGAAATGCCGATGACAACGGACTTTGAAAACGTGGTTTCAAGAAAAACGCACTTAAAGATGCACTTACGTACCTAAAGTCTTAGAGGTTAGGGTACTAGTTTTTGCATAACTTCTAAAGTTTTTGTCCGATTGACTTAAAACTTTTTTTGTAGAATCTTAAAATGTTAATCTACAAGAAAAAATAAATAAAAAAAATTCCATTTTTTTTTGCTAGACCCTACCCCCCCTTAATTGACATTCAGATAATAAAACACAATAGAATAGCAAAATAGATTGTGTTGTACGTGACATCTCTCATCAGGATGCTCTTTTCTATTAAGATATCGTATTAAAATTTGTTTTCGGTCTTTAATGTCTGTACTTGGGCGTACTTAAACTAAAACTTTTTTAGTATAACCGCTGTTTAAAGCTTGCATAAAATGGTAATAAAAACAGCTTGTTCACGATGATTTACGTCTTAAAAATTTGCATTAAAAAGGAAAATTTTACATTTCTAAGTGTAGCTGCCATTCCGACTTCACACTACCTTATTGCACACTTAACAGCCCGCCTCGGTTGGCTCGTAAATAAAAGCAGGTGGAAGCACAAATAACTCACATTCGCAATCAGTCAGCCCGACACCTACGACATGAACTACTTGGCTGCAATAATAATTGCAATTATCCTGCTGCTGCCAGCCAGCCAGCAAAGGTAACCCTATATCATATTCAATATATATTCATTCTCTCCTTAATAAATTTAATTACATTTCCTTAAGCTCGGAGGATTTGGAACGCAAGGTGCTGGTGTTCGATCCCACCAAAGGAGAGATTTGCTTTTCAGCCTATTGGTTCTACTGCAAAACTGGTGAAAAAATAGTGGAGTTAAAACCGTCGGGGTGGGGGTTCCTATAGGATTTTGTTGGTGGGGGTGATATCAGAACAATTTTTTTGTTGCATACTTTTTGAATATCAAAATTCCTTTCAATTTTCACCCGAGTGGGGGGTGATATATCACCCATATCACCCCCCGTGGATCCGCGCATGAGTTTATTGCTTGACACCAAAAAAATACCAACGGTTCATTAAAAAAAAGAGTATTTATATGCGTAAAGTTATCTTGTCTTTAAAAAAGATTATTCTTTATTAACCATGTAAACGCCCAAGTTGTAAAAAAACACGTGAACTGTGTTATCTTGATTACCTTGAGAAATAAAATGTTTACTCTTGAATTGTAAATGTCGGCAAAAATTTGTGCCAGGTCACGAAAACAATTACTTTTTAGTAAATTTTGAACAAAGATGAAATGATAATTCTATTGAAAAACAATTATACATATTTGAAGCATTTGTTTAGAAGAAAACATTACTGTATTTCTTATAAATAAAGCAGTATTACACCTTAATTGAAAAAAAATAATTTGACGACAAGTAGAAAGTTAGGTTTACATTAAGTGGTGCTAGAATGGCAATTAGCTTAATTAAAAGACTAGATGAAAGAAATAGATGAACAAAAACTGAAAACACAATGAATGAATTTTAAGAAAGAAGAAGAAGAAGAAAAATCTACCAGAAGAAGTTATAAAACTAATTTTGGTTTTTAGGCGTGTATTTTTAATGATCGGATTTATGCCGGTCCAAATTGATTTTTTCCCTTTTTTTAGACTTTGACGAGGTGTAGCTTCTAAACTAATGACTGGAACTCAATGCTGTGTATAAGAAAGTTAAAGGTCATTCTATTACCTGAAAAATTAGTCTAAGGTGACCAAAATCGGTTTACCGGAACCAAATATAGAAAATAAAAAAGGGCCAAAAACGTTTTTTACACTTAAAATATTGACACCATACAAAAAAAGTGCCCATTTCTTATTCAGGGAGATGTTCTTTACCAGAAAATTAAGGTTGTCTTCAATTTGGGTGACGTCGATTTTTTTTTTTAAACTGGTGTTATTTAAGTCTTTATAAAGTCTTTATTATAAAAAATGTAAAATGATAGTTCATAATTTTCTTACTTAGACGAAGTAATTTTTTGCGCATTCCCCACAGAGTTTCCTCAATTTGCCCTCATTTTATCACTTTCCATTTTTTGTATTCCTTCTGCAGCCATGTTTAAGTATCCTGGAGAGGAAAATTGAAGTTGCAGCTGGAATTATTATTATTATGTTTACTTTGGCCAATGCTTGGACAAGAACAGCAGACAAAATCAGCAGAAGCAGACATTTTATTGCATCGCCGGGGGGCAGAGACTGAAATATAGTCCTTTTGGAGAGGCGAGCAGTGATTCCAGTATATGTATATTTGCGTGTTCCCCAGCTCTCAGTGTGCATTTATTTTTTTTAGCATTTCTTTTTTGTTGCATCACGCAGAGGAAATGAAATATGAAATAATTTATGAATCAAGGCGATTGCCAGAGATATGAGAAGGCGGGGAGAGCCAAAGGAAGACACATCAAAGCAATAGCATTGCGCAGTCAAATTTATGATAAATATCCAGGCTATATGAAATGCAAAACTACTATCGTATATATATGTATGTATGTTTGTATCAGGAAGTCAGAAATGGAAGCGAGTTTGATTGCTCATCCTTTCCCGCGTCGACATTGTTTGGTTTTCGCAGACAGACGACGACTGACTAGCGGAAACTTTTGCAACAGTGGAATGAAGTGCGTGGAAAATGAGTCATTTGTTGTAGTTGCAGTTGCTGTTGCTTTCGCACAAAGAGCCAAGTCAAAAGTGAAGACAAGTTTCCGACAATCCCCCGAAATCCAAGCCAAGAGTTGAGCCAAACAAAACTAAGAAGTCGGCGAGCTGTTTCAGAAATTTTGAGACTTGAGCATGCTGTTGCTTGTTATGTTTAAATGCATCACTTGTCTCGGCAGAAGATATTAAGCTTGAATTGTGTGGATTTGCGGAGACTTATGCGGATCCCAAAAGTATGCAACGATTTTCTGACATCACGCATACGCCATGTAAGCCAATTTTATTTAAGCTTAATAACATTGGCAGGCAATTATTTTATAATTATAATCAATTATACAAATGAAATGTTATTAATAGCGAATTACATTGGTTTGTGCATATTGAATATTAATAAACCATTTGGTGGCAAATATTCCCCTAACTAATTGACTCCAGCACAGGAAGCATAATCATTGGCAAACTTTTCCCCACAAAACTTGTCATTAGAACTGCACGGAATTTTCCACAAACCTGTCGCAGCAAAGTTTTGCAGCCCACCAGAACCAGAAGCAAAAAAATTCAAACTTATTGCAAACTAATCAAATTGTCATTCTGGTTTAAAAAACTTGGTCCAACGGGGAAAACTAACTGCCAACTAAATGTCTGCAAATCAAAACATATTTTATCAGCAAAAAATCGAATATTTCTTGGGGCCATTCGTTCAAAAACAAAGTGCCAAATAATCTCTGTTTTCACTCTCTTTTTTGTTTGCAAACATTGGAGGCAAATTGATATCGTTGGCGTATGACGGTCGTATATTTGGAATATTTTGCTGGCCAACGTTTTCAATTTATTTCGACAGTTTTTTTTCGATGAACGAAATGACTTTCCGCATATTAAAACAGTTCGTTTAAATGTATTTTAGCAGCAATCAATGGTTCTCTCTGTGGGGCCAAAGTGATTTTGTGTTTTCATTTTTCATTTCAATTCCGACCACATATCATAGGCTCTCATTTGCCTAAGCTTCGGCCCAGACATTTGCCTGATTGTATTTGATATTGGCTTTGCTTTAAATGCATGAGAAAGATTGTGCAAGTGGTATTTTACGTCCGTTTTCTGCTTAGACAACTTTCCTCATAAATATTTATGAGTATTATGATGCAAAAATGCTGCAACATAATCAAAATGCTGAACGGAGCAAAGGCAACAAAAAAAAATAAAGGGAGGACAAAAAAAACAGAGAACCAAGAACCAAAGCTCAGTGCAATCAAATCAGCCGTGATGGGGTGGGAAAACTGCCGGAGGTCCTATAGTAGCACAAACAACCATCCCTGCCATCCGCATCCGCATCTGCATCCGCATCCGCGCCAGGAGTGTGAAAATTATACACCGCCGACAATAAAAGACAGCCAGCATCCACTCCACGGCATCCGCATCACTGAGTGCAGTGTCATAAAAGCTTCCATGTCTCGCATTTCCTCCTTGGCTCAATCGAACACAGGAGCAGGAGCAGTGAGTACAGGTAACCAACCAGGAGGAGGAGCTAGGGGGCTCTCAACTCACAGCTGGTCATCTTCAATGTGACAAATATGCAAAATATACAAAAATGGCGATGAGCTGGGAGATTGCTTGTGCATTGATGCAGAGAAATTGGATTTTTGAATAATAATTTCTGGGAAATCAGTAAGCGAAATTCGAACCATTGAAATTTAAATTCTATTAAGTCAAGGATTCCTTCTTAAAAACATGATATATTCTAAGGAAGCTGTTTAAGTTATACAATAAAGATAAAATTTGCTAGTAAAACGAAATACGATACTATCGTATCCTAACTAATTGGGCCAAATAAAAACGAAGAAAATATATAAATATACTAAAATTCTTAGTATCAAAATTTGAACAGATTTCCGCTTTATAAATTCAAAATCATGGAAAATATGATATGAACAAAGCATTTCCAAGTTGTAAAATAGTTTAGTTTAATTTGCATAATAATTAAAAAACAACAAATCAATTATATTAACTAATTCAGACAAATACAAATAAAATGTTAATCTAAAAATCTATAGGTTTAAATACTGAATTTAAAAATTAAAATTTCAAGTAAGCTTTTAAAAATGCAAAACAATGGAAAATCTTGAATGGACAAAGCACTTAATAGTTGTAATGTAGTGTTAACACTGCAGAATAGTTGCGTTTAATTAATTCCAATAATAAAGGGTTTCAGACCACAAAAACTGCGCATAGCGAAATTAAAATTTTATCTCTGCTGAAAAATAAATCTCCCAACAATGCATTCCGTCTCCGTACCTTTATTTTCATTTTCAATTGCCAACCATAAAGTTCGTCCCATAAATAGCCGCAAAATGTTGGACAATCCCCACATATATCCCCCATGTTGGTCGCAGGCACAGCAGAAAGATGGTCCTCACGGATATTTATTCCATTACCGGGGAAGTGACTTTTGTTTTCTGTTGCCGCCGCTGTCGCCCTCCTGTCCACAATGAGCTATTGCCCTGTGTCCTGTGAACTGCGGATGGGGATGGGGGTCCTTTGCAGGAGCTCCTCCGTTGCTGCTGTCCGGTTACCATTCGTTTTGTGGACGGAAATTTACGATTTACACGTATGCCAAATGCAATGGCAACTGCAAATGGGAATTGGGAGCGGGCTGTCTCAGTCGCTGTCGCTGCTTTTGGCGATAATGGTTTCCAGGATGCGACTGTTTTCCCTGTTGCTCCCTGTTTTTGGGCGGCTGGTAAAAAGATGCAATCGATGGCAAATAGCGTGGAATGCTGTGAGGAGTCTCAAGCAGCAGGAGCAGCACACACATGCAGACGTGCCGAGAGCCCGAACAATTATTGCCAAGGCTGACAACAATAAGGCAGATGAGATGGCATTGAAATTCAATTTCATTGTTGTGCCAGAAAGTGGTAGCACCCGTTACCCATTCCCCATTTTAACCCAGAATTCTGTAGACTTCTGCTTCTCACTGCTGTTTACACAATCAGCAGTGTTTGCATGGCCAATGCATTTCCCTTGTTCGCCTCTTTGAAAAGGATGAAGCCGACGTCGTGGTTAGGTTAGGGTAACCCTCTTGCCTCGGCTGCAGATTTTTGATTTATCGCAACGCACGTTGCAGCAGAATTTCGAATCGGGGATGTTGCTGCTGTTTCATGCAAATTTCTCCTCTGTTTTCCTCATTTTTTTTACCCACTTCCCCCCTTGTGAGACAAGCAAAACAGCTACAAATTCGGTGCTGTGCTGAAGAGAAGGACGTAAAACAAGCAATTAGAAGGGGGAAAGGGCTAGTGTTCAATTTAAAAACCAAAGTGAAGGAATTCGAGCAGGAAATTAGTGAAGCTTAAGTTCTTTTGGGAAGGGCTAAACGATAGGCAAACAATTAAAGGATAGTACACCCAAAAAAACTTGACATGGAACGATGATCGATTTAATGTTAGGTGGTATCAATTTTGATTTGATATGCGGGCACTTTAATTTGAATATGTCTTACTCCCTCCCACTCATGTAACTTTAGGAGCTATCTCGCTCTATTTCGAATCGAGAGAGTTTGTACTTCTCGCTTCCACTCACGTTATTCAAATCGCCACAGTGCTTCTTCCTCTTTTCTTCGAAGTCAGAAAATCTCCGAGAAAAATATATCGGGTAAAACGATATGCGTATGCAATACCAGAAATTTACCATGCGCATATCGATTTGATTTTATAAATATTTTTTTTTCCAACTTAGGATGTTAAGAAATATTATGTAAATCACAGCTGAATGAGCCTTGCCTAAACCTGCAATTAACTCAAAACCAGAATCTCAAATGTAAATTTCGAATTAATTCACTAAACAATAGTTAGCTGAAGAAAACCACAGGATGTGTCAGAAATTGTCAGAGCCCCCTGGGTTTTTGGGGTTTTTGCTTTGATTTCGTGTGGCCCTGAGTTTAATTCACCCACTGAGGGTGGGGGGAACCAATACCTGGTTGTCATTAACAAACCGAAAGGTCTATTTACCATTTAGGTTCAAAATGGCCAGCAATATGGGGGATGGCAAGCAGAAAGCAAGGAGCTGGAAAGTGCAAAAGTAGACGGAGAAATGGGAGAGAAGTGCAAACACAACACACTCAGGGATGCCAGGAAGACATGCAAATTTTTCCCAGCTTTTGTCTACTTGTCAGGGGGATATGTTTAGCTCTCTGGCCTTCTAGCAGGCAGCAATCCATATATGTATGCTTCTTCCTTCTTCCTTTTGGCCCAAAAGCTGTTTCTTGGTTTTTGGCTGATGCCATCAGGTGGACCCTTGGCTCGTGGTGGCTCGTTTGCTGATGCGTATCATGATTGCGGCACTTGTAAACAAGCAACACAGGGCAACCAGCACAGGGGAAGACAGGGGAACACAGGGGAACACTGAGGGCCACTGAGACCAGTGTGACAGCTGATGGACCGCAGAATCAATATGCATTTGAATATGCTGCTGGCTCAGCAGCGAATGAAGGAGCGAAAGGACCTCCTGGCAGCTGCCCATGGAGAGACCGCCGACAGACAACACACACAACTTTTCACGCACGTGACCCCACGTCTCAGTTCTCGACATTTATTTCGCCCTTGTGCAACGGCAGGGAATTTCACATTTGGGAGCCATTTTGAATAAGAAAGTAAACGATATATATTCGTGGCAAGGAAGGGTATTCCAGGTAGCTTCGTTGATAGATCCTTGCACTCATTTGGTCAACGTCTTTCGTGGTTAATGATTTATCCACGTTTTTAAATAAACAAATATATTGTTATCTTTAGAAAGACATTTTCTCATTTATCACTAGGGTTTCGTAAAAAGGTGTCTAAAAGTAGGCTGTTTAAGAAAAAACACCTTGCTTCGAAGAGAATCCATAGGAGTTTAAAGTTATAAATATATTGTAGCATACTTTTAGACACATTTATAAATTATATTAACGTTAACATTAACATTATATTAACGAAATAAATTTACCAAGAAGTGTTTTGTAGAAACAAGAAGTCGATTTCTATAGGCCACTTTTCATATAAATATAGTTGAACATTAAAAAATATTTGACTTAGTTATAATAATAAAATAAGAATATATTATGTAAATAATATAAAATGTCAGATAGCACATCAGAAAGTCGTTGTTACTTTCTTTTTTCAGCCATTTCACACGTGTGGTTGGGTGAACAGGACGACGGCCAACAGCATTTGCATAAGAAGTGACTGATGGCAGTCCGATGGGAGACAGGTGGGAGAATATATATCAAAAGGCAAACTTAATTATACAAGCTGCTGGCGAAAAACAAGGAAAGCGGGACGCGCAGGAAAAAATAAATCCCAATACTGCATGAGCAGCATCAGCAAATCCCAAATCCAATAAATAAGAACAGACGGGGGAATGTGCTTTGCCAGGATGGCATGTGTGAAGAAGCCAATGAAAAGTCATAATAATAAGCCCGGGGAATACGAAACAAGAGCAACAAATTAATGGAAACCCAGGGGCGCAACGTCTGTGGCACATATTAAAATGCTTTTGGCCACCTGCAGAGCTTAGACTTTGGTGTGAATAAATGTAATTAAAATGCGAAGCTTTTTTGTGAATGAAATATGAGAGGTTGGTGAAAGATAATGTTCACACCTATATATGTCAGGCCAGATGATTAATTAAGAACGATAAAGGCTGGCTTTGGTTAACATTAAATAAGAGGAATTACATAAATCTGTTCTTTTGAAGTATCCGAAATTCATTAGTGTAACTTGGATGTCAGACACAGAATTCACTGTTACGTAATCAAGGAGAGCTTCATTAGTACGGAATTTATACGATGAATTGTTTATGTAAAGGCACTTGTTTGAGTTTAGGTAAAGGAATTATGTTCCCAACTATTCGTGGACAAATGATTTCTACAAATTGGTTAACTAATCTTTCCTCCAAAGGGGATTTCAAGCAATTAGTTGTAGACAAAGAAATCTACCTTCACCCACAGACATTATTAAACGCGGAGATTTATATTAAAGCGAGTTAGCCTTATCTAACAAATTGCTTTGGCACTAAGCGACGAACGAAACTAATTAAAATCCTAAACTTTACCTGGGCTCCCCATGACTATGGGCCAACTATTCTTATATAAAATCGCTGCCATGCCAACCGACAACGAACGACAACGGGCCGACTAACTTTCCCTTGATGGGTGGGCGTGGCCAATTTGAAGGCAAGTTTCTCATACAAAAGTTCTGCCTGCAATAATGCCAAAAACAAATGGGAAACAGAAACTGAAACCAAAACCAGAACCGAAACCAAAACCATCGCGAAACTATGTGAAGTTTTTAATCATGATGCCTGCCGTAGGCCAGCGGCAAAATCAAAATCAAAATCAAGCGGCTGCAGTGGAAAAAGGCAAAAACTCGCGACAAGCCAATTAAAATTTACCACAAGGCGGCTTATACGGCGTATGCGTAACATCGCCGCACGCCCACAAAACGGGGGAAAAAGCGATTTGGCCAAACACCATTTTGGGTTTATTAAAATTTCATTTACCACAGAGAGCCGACTGGCGTGGCCAAAAAGTTTGTTCTGCATATTTTCTCTCCATTTCGGCGGTGGTTCTTTATTTTTTTTTTAGCTAGGCTTTGAATATTGGTTTTCCGTCTAGCCTGCTCAGTTGTAAGTATAGTTTTTCGGAGCTATTTTTTTTTGTATTTTTTGACGCTTGGAAACTTTTCGGCCCAACTAAAGGTTCTTCAAATTTTCCGTTATGTCCTCGAAAAAAGTTTTGTGCGCTTTTGAATATCAGCGCCTGCGGTTGAATGAAACACACACACTCTGAATTCCGGTTACAATAAATAAGTGTAGATGGAAGGTGAAATTCTGTCAGATGCAACACCCCAACTCACCCTTCATTATGCCGTTCTCAAAAAGGCAGTGAAAGTTGCACAACTATAAAAGCAGAGCAAATTTATGACGGAGAATAAAGAAAAGATTGTTTTCTCATTGTTCAAAACTTGTTGAGGAGCAAAATCTGAATTGCATTATATATTGACTTAAAATGGTTGAAGGGTCTCAAGGAAATTAATAAATATGATAATAAAATGCAGCAGGAAGGCAAAAGAGTTGGGAGAAAAGCCAAGCTAGTTGTGGAAAACTTTGCAGTTCGCACGAAAGGTAAACGAAAATGATTTTTTTTCTAACAGACGAAGCGGAAAATTCCAAGGGTTATTAAAATTTCAAATTGAATGGAAGTTTTTTGTCTTAAATACAAGATTTCTATACTTTAATTAAATCTTAGGGCTCAATGAAGTTGAAATGAATTCTTTTTGTGATCAGTATTGATTTAGTTTTAAGAGCAATCTGCCTTTTCATGCTTGCGCAATTTGTAATTTTCGATATGCCATTGAGCATTCTTGGTGGTCAAGGAAATTCAATTAAATTACTCTTCAACAACTCGGTTCGAATTGTCAAAGAGTCTTTTTTGCCTGGCTGCCAAATCAGTCGAGTGTGTGGGCAAAAAGCACAACAAGTATAAAAGAAAACAGAGTCATATCAAATAATGCACATTTCCGCTTCCGCTGCGAAAATGTCGAATGGCGAAGACAGCTTTTGTCATAGTGGCTTTCGCTCAATATTGGCTCTGCGCGCTTTTCGCTTTTCGCAACCGGCAAGTGTTTCAAAATAAACAACTTCAGTGTAAATTGCCTCGGGCAGCGGCTTTTGACTTGACTCTATATATATGTGGGCGTATGTATGAAGTATCATCATCGCTGGGCTCTGCCATTTTCTTCATCAAGACAAACAAACAGTTGTTGGATGCTTGGAAGACATTAAGAAATCAACTTTAGACGCCAACGCGCCTTTTGTTATGGCTACAGCTACAGTATGTGTGTCTTTTGCACTTTGTTTGCTGTCTTAGTCCTTTGTCCTTGGCTTCCATTCCCTTCGCTGTTATTGTAAATTTCCCCGGCGAAAGGGACGAAAATCTACAACATAAACATAAAGTTATTATATAAATATGAAGTTACCAACAGCAAAAAGGGGGCGGAAAAACTTTTCTGCCTCGAAGGAAAGTTTCTTTCCCTTTTCGCCGGTTTCGGCTTTGGGTTTGAGTTTGGGTTCGGATTTTTTTCCGCCTTCCTCCGCCTTCCTCCGATTCTGTGGGTTCCTTGGTTTCTTCGGTTTTGGCCTGTCAGGCTGCCATGATGCAGAGGCTTTTGAATTATGCGGCAGATTAAGTCCCAAGTGCATGCCTTCTGAGTTTATTTAGCCCCCCGCAAAACCAAAAGAAATCTTTCGGCACAAAATGATGAATGGGTATGAAATTTTTGAATTGTGTTGAAGGGTTCATTAGTGCTAAAGAACTAAATGCCAAATAAATCTCTTTGGGATTACTTAAAGGATTATTTCGTTTTCATATATAATACACCAGTTTAATTAAAAAATCAATTTAACTCTTTGATCAGACTTTAAACCGCGTCACTGTTTATGTTTTTATTTTATCGTCTGAAATTGAACAATAATTCAGTTTTTATACAAAAAACACTGCGCACTTGTGGGAAAAAATCCAGTTTTTGCTTTAACAAAACGCTACAACGTATTCAATTTAAACAAACCAATTTGACAATGCAGAAAAGAGACAGACAGTAATACCAGCAGCGGCGGGCAACACCAGAAACAAAAGCCTCGCCGACGCAGTACAGATATATGTACTATATAGTTTCGGATAAAATCCATGCATATGCGATTGCGGACAGGCACCGCTGAGGGGGCGGGGTGGGTGGCTAAGGGGAACCGGTGGTAAACGCGACCACAGAATAAACAAGAACAGAAGCTGCAACAAAAATACCGACAGTGCGAGACAAAAGCAGGGCAGGCTAAAGCCATTACTCATACGTCATGTGGCACCGGCAAAAGGGAATTTACTACTCGCACAAACATACAAAATTCATAAAAAGCAACTAAAGCGCCAGGGCGCAAAAACAAACGGGCACGTATGTTTGGGGGATTGGCAAGTGGATCAGAGATCCTCCCATTCCCATTCTCCAATTTTCCCGCAGGGATTTCGGGGTATCCTGCAGTTTCTGTGCGTTTCTGGTTTTCCCTTCTGGCTTGGCATTATTCCTATTCCCCAATTACACCCGTTGCCGGGACAACTTCTTGATTTTATGCGGCTTTGCTGAGCGTCTAGCTTGCGTTTAGCCACAAATTAAATTATCTGACAATTTACAACTGCGTGCACTACGTTTTCCCCTGGGAGTGGATAACTCTCCCACAAATTATACCCTTCAATTCCACATGCTTGGGTTAAAGAGAAATCTAGTGGCGAAACATTTTTGTAAGCACTGGGAATTGAAGCTTAAACGTAGATTTGTTTACCCAAAGCATCGAACTGGAAGCATACCTGCAAAGAAAAATAATAAAATATACATTTTATTACACAGTTGTCACATAAATAAATGCAGTTAAACAAATAAAAATTGAGTTTTATATTTGAATTGAATTGATTAAATTAAACTCAATATTGAAATTGATTAAATTAAAATAAATTGAAATTGATTTTTTTATATATCTAAAAAATGGATCTTGTTTAGACAAGTAATATTTATGTTTTATTTGGAAATGTGCGAATAAGTAGAAACATTTTACTGTTGTAACAATATATTGCAAATAGAAAACCTTGTGATTAATAAAGCCATAATAATCTAAAATGTCAATATTTTCTCTTTATCAGCCAGTTGAAATGTGTAGATAAATAGCTTATTTTGTACAATATTTGTACTTAACATTTATCACAATTGCCAGCCAACTAAAATACACAAAATAAATTGATAAATACAAGATAGTCTGATTAGGTTTTTTTTTTCTAGCTCACCAACAATAAGTGATCAATCAAAGCCCCACCACACATATGTCAACCAAAATGCACCAAATTTATCTCCCAACATGATTTTAGGCATTTGCAGCACGTAGCTGACAGCCGAAATCAGGAGAGTAAATAAATAAAATATTTATATACGTACGGGTATTTTGCCATCGCCCCTCCACCCCTCCAACCCCTCGCAGCACCCGGTATCAAACGTCAGCCGGAATTGACAAGAACGTTTCCTAAATGATTTCTTCCTGGTTATGTCAACAGGGATTCGCCGGCCTCCCTAATTGCCAAGTATTCATCACACGTGCGTCCATGCGAGCAAACGTGACAGATGCCGGGCCATTTATGTACAGGGAGTTTAATCGAAATTGGTAGGAAAACCTCGCTTGGTTTTTGCCAAGAGATTCGCTTTAAAATATCCAGCAAAAGGATTATAATTCTCCTTTAGTCCGGGTAGATATAGTAATGCGTTTTCCTTGTTCAATCTTTTTGGAAAATACTAAGGACAAAGAGGAAAAATGAAATGAAATAAAAACGGGTGGCTGGCTAGCAGAGTGGAAAGATTTTGGCCCAGTTGCTTGCCAGAAAAGTGGAAATGGGAAGAAGAGGCGTTCAGGAGAAGATGGCTCCTGCTAGCATTTAGATAACTTGGCAAGTTTCTCGACTCAAACGTTGAGTTATGGGACAAGGACTTGGATTTCGGTTCCCCGGGATATCTGTGCGTTTGCAAATGCATTTAATATTTTATAGGTAACACATAGCTAAGACCTTCTCGCCCAATATATCGCACAAAGTAGGCTATATATTTGCCATTATCCGATGAGCAGCTGGGGCGAAATGCATTCATTTATAGATGTCGAGGATAAATCGACAGCATGCTCGTCTCGGGATAATCTCTCTCCCTCTTGAGAGAGGAGACTACTCCGCCTGTCCACTCGACCCATTTGATTCCGAGTAAGCGGCTTATCCGGAAAACAGCAAATGGGATGATGTACGGCCAAGTGGAGCTCATAAACTTTGCGGGCGTCGCACCAAATCCATTTGCAACCTTGTTTACGCTGCGTACGGGCAACAAATCAACGGAGCGAGGAGCACGGCAGCGGAGCACTACAGAGTGCAACCGCAAGCAAAATGCCTGATTGGCAACATAAATCAGAGAGGACAGGCAGCGCCGCAGCCGCAGCCACAACACCTGCCCCGCCCACCCCTCTTTTCGTTACGCCCCAATCCGCCTGACAGTCCCGACAGTTGCAATGGCCGCAAAATAGTACCCAAAAAAACACTCACAAAAAAACAACAGAAATGGAAGGCGGGCAGAGCATACCAAAGTATGAAATACCCTCCTAACTACATGATATGGTGATTCAGTCTATGTCAAACTTTAAAGGTTAAAAATAACAATATATCACATAAAGTAACCCCTAATATCCTCCTTTTTTTAATGCAAAAAAAAATAAATATTATATTTACACTGATAGAACAAAAATGGAATAGTAAAAAATAAAACCTTTGAATTTTTATAAAAAATATATAAAAATTTCATGATTTCATTTTCAAATATTTGAACTGAGTTAGAAAAACATTTAATTTAATCAAAAATAAATTAACTAAAATTGTTAAATGGAATATTATAATATTTAAAATAAATAAAAACAGCAAAAATAATTCCTTTGCATATGAAATAATGGAACGCATAATTCTGCGGTAAAATTTTAAAGTATTTTATTTTATAAGAAATTCCTATTTTTTTGAATAGTTCGAACCTAAAAGTTTTACAATTGGAAGTGTAAATTGATTTTTGCATTTATTGAAAATTAAATAGGTTTAAAAAATCTGAAATATACTAAAATATGTGAGAATACCTTTTGGAAGGGTATAACAACATGCTGTACCGGCGCACAACTCTCTTCCGCACACACATGCCACATCGACGTGGCAGAGTGGCAACATAATGAACGCAGCTTCGTGACGCGCTTTTTGGGCAACTTGCAGTTGCAACCAGGTGGAGATGGAGGTGGGTTGCTTGTACCTCCTTGCCCCCGCAATCCTGTTGGGCTACTGCTTCATGGAACCGCCCCACGAAACGCCTGTGACACAAACGCTGAATGACTTCGTTAGCGGCATGCACGAACACACACACCGAGCAGAGAAAGCTGTCAAACTTATGCAAAACAGGGCAGAGGGACAGGTGAGCAGCCACTGACAAAGTGAACAAGATAGAGCCGGCGGCAGGTGAGGCTGCAATCCGTGCGAGTTCAATTGAGCAGCAAATTGTCATGGCAAATGTTCAAAAAAACTATATGTATATAGGTATGTGAACCTGTGACTATGTGGAGTGTGAAGGGGGGACTTCGGTTTGCAAGCGACAAAATTGTTAGCACAAATAAATGGCAAACTGCAGAAAGTCAAACTGCAACGTGAAAACGTTTCAAATTTATTGCGCCAACCTGCACTATTTGCATTCACTCCAATCCTCCAGTGGCCCCTTTTTAAGGTTTATGGGAAGGGAAACGGTTTGTGGTGGGAATTTTGGCCTAAAAGCGGTTCTTTTTTTTCTAGTGTCTGCTCTGCATTGAATTCGAACCTTTAAGTAAATTTTTTAAGGAATTTTCAATTAAAAAACTCTTTTACATCGTACATTTTTAATTCTAATTCCAATAGTTAATTACACTCGACTTTTTGATTGCATTTTTTAAATTTAAAAAATGTTTAAACATTTATTTTCAGTGAAAAATTCATTGTTTGACACAAAAGTTAAAACATCTTAGAACATGATGGAAAAAAACAAGATTTTTAGTGATTTTAATTTTCAATAACGATAATTTTTGACCCAGTTTTTTTCTTTTGAGAATATATTTAAATATAAAAATGTTTAAATGTTATAACTTTTAAACCTTTACAGTACATTGCAGCTTTATAGCAGAAAAGGCGTTCGTTTTTCCAGATTTTTCAGTGTTCTCCAAGCTTATTGTTTTCCTTCGGTAAAAATTCAAATTAAAAGGAGCTCAAGGAACTTCTTAGGTAGCAGTTGAATTCCTTTCCACATGAAACTTAGGATCAGAAGGTCCTAATGGAGGGCAAGACAGGGAAAGCGCAAGAATACGGCAACTGAGGCACGTGTATCCTTAATTCCGCTTTGCCCCCGCCCGTTGGGAAACTCAACTGTTCGATTACCCAAACTTCGATTGGCGATTTTGTTCGGTTTTTGTGCTGCCGTTACACCTTTTTGCCGCATGCCGAACTGATTTGCATGCTGTTCGCTTCCTGCCGCTTGTTTTTCCGCCGATTTAGCAGGACTATCCGGCTTTTCCTTGCCCACCTGACCGTTCTGCACTTGGATTCTAACGAATTTGCTCTGCTCCTTGCAAATTGGGTTCTCGTCCTTGTCTCCCCTCGAACTGCCGAAAGTATTTGCTTTAGTTTTAGCCCAAGCTTTATTTATTTATGTCCCTCGACTGCTGATGCTCGGCGTATTTGGTGTAGTAAAATTTTTGGTGTGTGTAAATTAAAATGCAACTCAAGTTGATTTCGCCGTCTCTATGTGGGTTAGGCAAAGTCTGGCCTCAACTGGAGCTGAAATGAAATGGAAATGTTCCCATTGCTCATTGGTAGATGTGCCCAGTTCCCCAGCCAGTCCTCAGTCCTCAGTCCTTGTGTAAGCACTTGTGTGGTTCAACAATTAAAACGAAGCGTTTTCCTCCCCCATTTCAACCGCCCCCTTCAGATGGTTTTCCTAGTTGTCGTGGGTTTGTCGGTATTTACCCATGTGTACGTGTGAATCTGTACGAAATGTGAGCTTGCTGTTCTTTCTCCTTGCTCTGGATATTTTTTTGGATTTTTTTTCTAGTTCTATATGTGAAAGTGCGGAGAAAAACAGAAGCGCAGCTGTGCGTCAACTACATTCCTGGCAGCCATCAGAGGCTAAGGGGAATTAGAAATATTGCAAGGCAAGGAGTCTCCAGTCTCTCAATGTGCAATTTTTTTAATGCACTCACAAGAGGAAAATAAGGCGAGAGAACTTTTCAATCACTGAAATCGATTGGATGGGTTTCAAGTTTGTCACCTCGAGTGCTGATTTCTGTTGAGTAAAACTGCGAGCATTTTTCTCTTAGAAAATACACATTTTATAGAAAACAAAAAAATCTTTTATCAACTTTTATACGTATGTATATATTAGAAACTCAAATGCTCAGCTGGCATTTCTACGTGCTTCAAACTTTCTCAATTTGAATTCGCCATATTTACTTTTCAGCCATTATCCACCCTGAATCCCATATCAATTCAGAGTAAATATGCTTCAAAAAACTCATTGCCGAAGTAAAGCCATTTTGGGGGTGGTTCAAGGGGACAGGGATATTCAATATGCTTTCGCAGGGAGGGAGGAGGGATTGATACGAGTCCAAGGAATACTATAAAATTTGCCTGATAATCCAATAAAGTCAACGAGAAGCATGGAGTGCCACTCGACTAACTGCTTCATTGATACGCACAAGCCGCAGACCCCGACACATCCGCCCACACACAAATACAGCCTGCTCACTTATGACAAAACCAGATGGAAGTTAAACCGCATTTATAAGTCGGCGCAGACGGAGGACATAGTGCAATGCCTGCCACTGAAGGAGTCTCTCAGGGTCTGTCCTGTTGACATTAGATTGTGTTTAAAGTGGTAAAGCACACACATAAGCATTAGGGTGAACCTCTTAGGTCTGAAATTATTAAAACACTTTTAATTACTTTGTTTGAATATTTTTTATAATGTTGTCTGGATAATTTGTAAAATCAATTAGTTTTTTTTACTTAGCAATTAAATATCTTTTTAAATAACTTTTTTCTTGAAACCCTGAAAAATCAACCTATCGTATCGATACAAACATTTAATAGGAATTAGGACACATTCATGATTCATTACAAAGTACTATTCTTGATTCATATTTCATCTGGAAAATTATGTAATCTTCCAGAAAGTGTGACGTTCGGCAAGAGACGATAAGAAGCCTGGATTTTACATTCCAGTGTTATAAGGAACTTTAAAAACAATTTTATTTTAAATTGTAAGTTATTTTGATTCAAAGAAAATGCCTACCAGACGAAGTGAGCGGAATCAGCGAATACCAGCGGTACTTTAAAAAGCTTTCGAACGAAATAACTTAAAAGACCTTATAAATATGAATCTCTGGTCCACCCTAAAGCACACGTACACATTTATTTCAAGCCTTGGAAATTGTCAACTTACATATTTATGCAATGGCGGGATCAGATGCCACATTGTCGCATACTTTGCGGCAGGAGTGCCGGGGGTTTTGTGTTTGACAATCGTTTGCTTATGTTCTTTAGCCGGGTTTTTGTTGTTGGGGGAAGCGGATGTCTAAATGACATTTACTCAATTTGCGCGCAATTGATTTTTTTTCCTTTGGCCCTTGCAAAAAAAACAACAAGCCAGGCAGGCGGAAAAAAATGAAATAAAAATAAATACGTGACTTTTAGGGATATCAAAAGTATAAAATGAGCAGCGGCAGCAAATAGGAGAAATAAAAAAGGGCAAGTCGAAGCACTTCGGCATTGAACCCCATTCAAGGAGCGCCTCCCTTTTTTTATTAACTTCACACAATTTGCTCGTGCTCCTCGCTTTTTTCTATCCGCAATATGTTGGCTGGCTGACTGACGCTAAGGGTCTTAGAAGTTGGGTGGCAAGCGGGTGGCTGATTGTAGTCGATATAATCGCACATTATTGACACATTATTCTAGTGGCACTTGGCCCACACTTGACTGCCAAGGCAACTTTTCCTTCTCTTGTTCGATCTCCTTTGATTTCATTTATATATTTCACTGGCCTTTTCGCTTTTATTTGCCCCCTATACCGTTTAATATTTTAATTCAATATTTATAATGATTTATGGTTAATATTTGAGCAGACATATGTTGTACATACATTGGCCATCAATAATAATTATGCAAATTGGTAATTTTTTTCGACAATAAAGGGAGTATAATAATTGAAAGAAGTTACGCAGGCAGTTGATTCGTTAATTTGATGCCAATGGCAATGTGAATTACATTAACCGTATTAATTTCACTGCATCATGTTCTTTTATATTTGATGCTTGCATGATTCCTGTAAAAATAAAATACAAAATAGGGTATTTTTAAAACGAATACTTTGCAATTTTTCACCTTTGCCATTAATTAAATGAATTGCAGTTTATGGGTAGAGAATGTGTGACATGGCAATTAATGCGACGTAAATCAATTGGTACGTGTTAATTAATGTGACGTGTCTTGCATTTAAATAAATATCTCACAATTGTTTTACAACGGGGGAAAAAAATACATTAGCGAAGGCTTGAAGTCTGCTTAACAACTGGCAGGAGGAGTCAGTAGACCAAAAACAAAAAAAGCCATAATTGAATTTTTATCTCCTGCAGAAACAAAACAAGGAAGGAGAAAACATGGCTGAAAAGCGCTAAAGAAACGAAGAAGAACGAAATTCGATTCAATGAACAAGAAAAACGAAAGGGGGTATTATTCGTACGTTTATAACAGCCGAAAAGCATGCTGCATAACATCCAAAAGTTGTTCAGTTAAAGGCATCGTCAGTGGTATAGGGGCCATGCAGATACAGATACTACCGATACTACGTGACCCACTTGGCAAGCTCTGCAGAGGAAGCACATCCACACATCCACTTCCACATCCTCCTTCGATGACTATTTATGCATGCAAAATAGCAATAAAGTATAAATGTTTCAAACACTTTTGCCTGCATGCGTAAATGGCAGGAAGAAACGGGAGTCCGAACCTAATGAAATTGCCAATGCTCTGGCCTGACCTTTCAACCTTATTGATTTACGCAGCCAGTCAGCTGGCATAATCGTGTTAAACTGGCTCTTCCATTAGCACTAGATATTTTGTACTCCGGCAAAACCCTCAAAACACTCTTAACTCGAAAATAATTATGTTTTACATGTTGACCCGAAAGTAAACACCTTTTGGTCAACTTTTTATTAGCCACATCAGCCGGAGTAACGAGCTCGTAAACAAGATCTCCCGCTGCCCCTTATTTATTTTTGGGAAAATATTCAAAACTTTACACTCCATTTAGCGCGTTGGTGGATAATTGAGTGAAGCGGTGGGCGGCGGATGCCAAAACGAGCAGTTTAACGAGCTCTCAATAATTTGACATCATTTTGCAGTAAGTAATCTGAGTGTGCTTTATTTTATCCCCCAGCTGGCTGTTGGCTGCCATGCCACATGCCCCATTTAATTTGCAGTGAAAATATGAATATTTAAATTTTTATTGCCAGTGCATCTAATTGCTTTTAGTTTAATTGCTGTAAGGACGCCCCTTTTTGGGACTTGTCTAGTCTATCTGTGTGTGCGTTTGTGTGGGAAGTGGTAAAGGATTTGAGAACTGTGCTTCTGTGCGAGAGATTTTGGGAGGGTGGCTCCTTTTAATGGAATTATGAGCTTAGGGGCAAAAACTGATTCTAAGTGGAAAATGGAAAATATTCTACATTCTGGAAAGTTACAAAGTAATTTCCTTAAAGGCGTTGCTTGAAAAACTTAGTCAACGTTTAATGAACGATTAGCCTAAGGACTAGCTTCATAGTTATACAAAAATAAAAAGGTTAACCCTAATACTTTAAGCACCTTTCCCATCTAAAATTGCCTTCAATTGCCACTTTTTACTTTATCATCCTCTGGAAGAGATCAAATGCCTCGGCAACCCGTCTCAGTAAATCCCCAACTTATTTGTTATATTAAAACCTTTTTTCAGAGTTTGGCTGCCTTGGCGTCTCCGCATAAATCAAGCCAAACATTAAATTATGCACACCAAACGGCAGACAAATCCTCCGGCAGGATCCGAGGACAAAGGAAAGAAAGCCAACGCGAAAGGCGAAAGAGAAATATGAAATGTGCTACAATTATGTGTTTAATGCATAAATCAAAAACTCATTTAAAATGAAATCATGGCTTTCAGCAAATCGCAACAAAAAGTCATAGCAGCAAAGAGCCCTGAAAGCAATTATGTAAGCGAGTCGTAAGGGAAGGAGGGAGGATATGTATGAAAAATTCAAAAAGCACGACACAACAACGTGTGTATAAGATGTTTGTGAAAGAGGACATAAATTGAATGCCCGAAGAGTTTGAGGGAGAGCAGCTATTAAAAGTAATACGGCACTCGCATACACATCGTAACTTAGGGGAGTCAGTTAAAATACATAGGATAGTGATGACGAAAACGGGAAAAAATTAAAATAAAGTAATTATCATTCGGCGTTGATCATTAATTATTTAAAGTACATTTTTTCAATAGTCATCTATAGAAATGGTTTTTTGTAAAAAGTAATAAATAAGCAATAATATTTGCCGTACACAAAAAACATTAGTTTTTTCATTGTGATTGAATTAATCTGAATTTTAAATTCGTTTACAAAACAATTAATTTCAAAGTACAAATATTAATTTCTTTGAAATACTCGTTCTGTCTTAAAAGATGCCAACGTGCCATCACTTGTTACAGGACTTGTCTGTGTCCCAGGACGAATTCGACTCTGTCAGCATGTCAACTGTGAGCTGCCGCTGCTGCTACTCACACGTGAATGTCAGACACTTCAATGGCGCCTCCTCGGGAAAAGGGGCAGTTGCATTCTCCGACGCCATTGCTGTTGCTACTGCCACTGCACTTGGAGTTGCAGGAAGTGAATGGAGCTCTCGACAGGACAGGCAACTTCAGTCGGACGTGGAGTGCAGAGGAGATGAGCAATAGGAGTCGCCAAAAAAGGATGTGATCCTATTAAACTGTCCAAGTCGTTTGATATAAATATAATTGAAACATAAATAAGTGGCTACACTTAAAGAAATAACTAATAATTTGGTGAAATTAGGATTATGAAATTATGATAATATGGTGAATATCCTATTTTAAGAAACATAAATAAAATTAAAAAGTTTGTCATCACAATATAATATTTTGTTTTAAAATTGTTTTTGTTTAGAAAATAGTGTATTTATTTTACATCAAAATATGTCATGTAATTTGTTAACTTTCTAACTTTGGGTTTAGTATCCCATGTAAAACAAATATATACAAAATATATCTAATAAACATTGGATAATTATATTTGTCAAAAAGTAAAAAACCGTCAAGTAATTAGAAAATTGGTATCATTATACATTTTAGTAATTCAAATAATTCGAAAATTGTTAGCAATAGACAACTTTTTAAATTACAATTTTTTTAATAATTATTAAATTATATCAAATTAAAATATTTAGAAAATTACTATTAAAAAGTTTTCAAACTATTTTAATTGTCTAATCAAATTATTATCAATTAGTTTTCATATTGTTTGAATTACGAAAATATATAACCGAACTTTTTGATGCCTATCCTTGTGGATATGTCGACTTGACGGGTCGCCGACTCCTTTGAGACTATCTTTAGATAATGCCTTTGGTTCGCCACTTGCCAAAGAGAACGTAGTGGGCAAACAATTGAGGCTTTGAAGAGGGCGGAGGAGTGTGCCAGGCTAAGTTAAGTGTCTCCTTTGGCCTCCTTTTCGTTTTGGCTCATGTGCTCTCCAGTGGGTGTGACAAGTAGTTGGCTTCATTTCAAAAAGCCATTCTTCCATTCGCCCAAATGGCCCAAGCACCGCACAAAGTTGAGGAATTTTAAGTGGAGCAAGTCAAGTGTTCCTCCGCAAAAATGTTTCGACATCAATTTGATATTAAACAAGTCAAAGCCAATGAGGACAAATGGGAATTGTTCAAATTGCATGGAAAATGTATAGAACACATGGTCAAACTCGCCATTTGAGCACTTCAATTGTTTTATGCACCAGCATATCGAATGTCCGTTATCAATTTCATATAAATCCAATTTAAAAACACTACAAAATTCCCATGAGCTTAGATAGCACGTAAGTGCACTATAATCGCATTTCATATGCATACACAAAGTTATTTGTTCACCGACGAGTGCACAATATCCATTCTAAGCCAATATTGCGCCGTTCAGCAATATTATTTCAATTCAAATACTCAACAAACAGTGGGTAATGCAATTTCTCAATGACTCTCGGTAACGCATCCTCTGGCATTTTGTGTTTATTTATTGTGTTTGAAAACTTTTTAACACAATCCCCATTGTAAGTTGACTTTACCCTTCGGAGAGTTTGAAAAGTGCTTCTTCCTATTGATGGCTGCCATTTTACTACCGAATTATGGGTATGTGTTCCTATCCCAGTGCTTTCATCCCAACAAAAGAAGGGAAACTCTTTTATCTCTCTCTGCGTAGAGAACATCTGATCTTCCAGATAATCGCTGGTAATAATTCATAACCATAAAATATCAATTTTTCGTCTACAGTTTTTGGTTTCCCGCGCATAAATTTAAATCTTTAACGGCGTCTGCCGGAAACGAGGGGAGCCGTAGGACTTTGGCAGCAGTGACATCACCACCCAGGAGCAGTAGAAGCGGCATCATGGCAGACAGGCAGACAAGTGTATCGAGGACAAGTGACAGTTATAACAGCAGGAGCAGCAGCAGCAGCCGTTACAACGCCAGAAACAACCAGCTCTTCAGTACTTTTACCTCATCGGTAGGTCTGTGCCTCCATACTCTATATGTGTGTCGAGAGGAAGGAACAGCTGCAGGGAAACACATATGCCTGACAATAAAAATGTACGCCTGATTGAAGTTTGGATGATTGTGATTTTTCACTCGCCGTGGCACACACGTTCGCAACCCCAGCGAAACAAAAACGGGTGGTTATTTTGCACTGAATTATTCATAAAGCAAAATCATCTTAAAGTGTTGCTCGACCTACTGGAAAAAGCATTGGTTGGTATTCATCGCTGAATTTTAAAGAATCCTCGATTAAAATTTGAATTTTTGAACGCAAAGCCAAATAAAATTCCCTGAAAAGTTGTATGATTTTATAAAACATGCAACAAGAAAAACGATATTAAATCATTATCGGAAAACACGGAAGCAGCAGCTGAAAAGGAGGTGTCGAAGTACGCAAGCCGTGACAGTTACAAAACATTTTACAAGCAATTCAACAGAAACAACAACCCAGAGACAAGAGCAGAAAGTGCTAGTAACAATGGGTGGTTGTGGGCTTGTGTTTGGATATATATAGTGGGGGAAACCCCATCAACAACCAACCAACCAGAGTCAACGATAAAGTTGTCATAGTGTAAAGCGAACAATTCATCAGCGTCAATGTGATAAATTGTAGTTCCACCGCACCGAAATTGCTTGAAATTTTTATTCCAAACGCAAGCAGAGAGCATTGAAGGAGGAGAGATGGTCCACATCGAAAAGTAGAACAAGATAAATTAGCCGTTTCAATTGAAATATAAACAATACAATGCTAACATTAAGCATACGCCACGTTGTTGATAAATAACTGAAAACAGAAAGTGCGTCAGAAAACTTGCAAAATTAAGTAAATGTTTAATTATCAATTTAAATATTTAATACTTCTTCTAAAAAGCCTTTACCTAAAAAATCACTAATTAAAGAATTTATTATTAAATTTGATAGAATCTTTCATTTATTATTGAATTTTTAAAGTTTTTGTGGGCTTAAGAAAATGTGCAACGTGCTCTATATGTATGAAAACCGCAGAAAATAATCTCGAGAATGACCGCAAAAACCGAAAGGAATGACATATTGGTTTTAGGTGGCAAAATACCAGAAAACCAAATGCATTTTGTAGCCTTGGTTATTTTAATTAGCTGATAATAAGAAATGCTTCGAGATTTTGTATTTTCTTTTGATTGGACTTAAAAAATGTTTACCTAAAAAATGGATCTCGTCCCATAGAATTAAGAAAATCAGAAATTATAATCTAAATATTTTTCATTCTATTAAATAATTAATATTTCCTACAGCACAATTTGAATAATTTAGTTTATGACCGGGTAAGGGACCTATTCAACAGAAGCCTTTGAATAAGTTAGATAATTAAGCTTCAGCTTGAAGGACAGACAGACTATGAGTGGCAGATACACACTCCTTCTGTGAGCTGGGGGCCATGTCTGAAGTCGCGTTTTGTGGCGCGACCAACTAACTAACTAACTAAATGGCTGGATGAGTAGACAACAGACACTAGCAGGCTGATTGACTGACTGACTGACTGCCTGGCACTGACGACCACACACAATCCTGTCCCTGTCCCTGTCCCCAAGAACCTTGCGGTGGAACTCGGAGGATTGGTCTGCCACCTTTTAGAAGAAACCACAACGCGCCTACCCTGACTTTGACTGACAGCTGTTGACTGCTGGAGCGCTGACGACCGCATGCTGTTGTTAACGACTCGTTTTGACATATTGAATTAAAATGCAAAAGACCCTGGCAAGGCTAAGGAAATTACAGTCACTCAAAATAGTGGGATTCGTCTGCAAATATAAATCGAATTTCCAGTGAATCGTTGCTTATCACATTTGCTGCTCCTTTTCAGTTATGTGTGTGGATGTTAATAAATTTTTATACGAGTATTTCCAAAGGGCTGACAAGATCATAAGCCTGCATAGAATTTAAATGCAAATGGAAAAATTATTTCTCAGGCAATGGAAAAAACGCAAATGATGCTATTAAAATGCAAACGATTTTTTTCTATTTTCCTAAGAATTTACACCAGACAGGAAAAGGAACATAAAGGAAAATAGATTTTACGCACAAGTTATGAGAATCAATTTTTTCCTTTTTTTAACAAGCTAACATACTTATTTCCATAAATATATATTTAGTAGGTATATACTTGATTTTTCATTAACTAAAATTGTTCTCTAAAAAGCTTTCACGATGAAATGTATTAAATATACTGCAAATGAAGTGGCCCTCAGGCAGATGCAAGATAATTGGCTTTGCCGTCCATTTTGTGGATTCCTCTTGCTTATTCTACACTTTAAATTCTAATTAAAAGCAGGAAAGTAAAATATTTTGTTTTAATTATAAACCTGCACGAATTTTTCCTCATTTCATGGCTTCACCTACACACAGGTGAAGCAGACAATTCAGCAGCAATACCACTTCGGTACCACATTTAATGGTCATTTAAGGTAATAAAACTACCCGACTAATACACCTAGCCATGGAAGTACTTTTTATTTAGTTTTCAAATTAATTGAATTGAGGTCGGCAGAAAAAACCATGGTTTAAAAGTGCAGAACAAAAAGCAATCCGAAAATTAGTCTCGCTGGCAATGGTCAAACCATTTAAATCTAGCAATAATTGAAATTAATGTAGTTGAACTAAATGTTATCAAAATTAATTGAGTTTGAATTTATAAAAAAAAGGTTTTTCAAAAGAAAATTTAACATTTTTGTATGACTCCTTGGATAATTTTGGTTTTTGGTCAAGTCTGTAACCGATATAAAATAAACAACTTAGAAAAATTATTAGTTAGTCTAACTTAAAATTTTTAAACAGACCGTGATATATTTCCACATAAAATTGCATGTATTGAAATTCATTTGACCATGTTTACCTAACCGTTGAACTTTCTGCTAGTCCTGGTATACTCCTTATAATCGCTAACTACCAAAACTAAAATAATTTTGCATTTTATGAGCCTAGTCCCGTGCGGTTTTGGTTAAATGGCAACAATAAACTCAAGCCAAAAACACATAAAAGATCGTTAAGTTCCCAGGACAATTTATTCATGCGTTTTCATGGGCAAATAAGTGAGTGGATTTCGTTTTGATGTTGGGTAAACGTAGTCGAATCCCAAAACTCGAATGGCAATAAAAATGAAACTATGCGTTAATTGCAATTCCCAATTGACCACAAAACGAGAACGAGCCACGGAATTTCCAACATAAACTCGGGTCTGTGGGGCTTTGACAAACGATCGTGGGCGTGTGGCAATGTGTGGTCCGTGGCATAAAGTAGCTAATTACCGTTAGTTATGTTGCCACCCACAAAATTCCGCAATTAATGTGTCTCCCTTTTTGCGGAAAAGAGGGTGGTGTGTGTGTCGTGTGGTTAAAGCACACACAAAAATATTCGTCCAGTGGAAACGAAAATTTTGAAAAGAGCGTAGAAAAGTATGCTACATTTCTATATCGTGATACCCTGCACTTATTTTCTTTCATTCCAAACTGCAATAAGCAATAAGCTTTTGCCATCTTGCGAGAATTTGTGTGGCAAGCCAGCCTCAGTAAGTCAAAATAAATAAACAAATGATATAGTAAATATTTTCAAAATCAAAAAAATACACTGAATACACAATAAACACGGTCGATGCAGCGGCTGTGGAATGCAAAGGCATTTGGGATCGAGACGTAACTTGACATTTTGTCAAAAGTATCGGTTGCTATTATGGAAGGATATGAAACTACAGCTCGGAAATCGCGTAGAATTGGCTTTGATCATTATACTTAGTGCCCTGATGCCCTTGTTGGTTGCCATTGGCACAAGGATTGCGAAGTCAATGTTTCCAGGCGATATTGTAATGGAAAAAGCCCCCGGTCCGAAAAGTGTCAACATAAGTTTGTGAGTAAATTATTTTTATCAGGAGTCTTAAGTTTAGTTCGAAATTAAATTTTAAATAGTTTTTTTTGGTTTTAGTTTTGAGGATATCTATTTTACACCTCTCAATGGAATAGTTGATACAATTATTTCTAATCTTGCACGTGCCATCGACTGCAAAAGTACCGAAGGTTTCACCACTCTACGTGAAATGCACTTGAATATGTTTCAAAACCAAAAGGCAGTGGGAGTTGCGTTCCCCAATGACTGGTTTACTATTATTAACTATCCGGACAGCCTAAATTTTACAATATACACACCGGCAACTATCAAACGAAGTAATTTTAAATATTTCGAGTCAGGCTTTCTATTGATCCAAGAACAGGTGTCACGGATATTCATCGACTCAAAGAGTGGCGCAAATATTACGAAGGTGCAGATGAATCATTTTCCCTACCCCAGATATGTGCCAAATCACTATGCGGAGTCGGCAAAGGTCATGACCTACATGATGCTAGTATCGTTTTTTTACCCCTGCATTACAATAGCCAAGGTACGATTAGCTTTTAGTAGAGCTTGAAAGATATCAAGGGGAAAATATATCGAAATATCGATTTTTTTCAAGCTCTATTACTTAGCTCTTAAATTCTTAAACTTATATTTTCTTTCTTTTCTTTATTTTTTGATAATTTCCCAAAGAACATCGTTGCCGAAAAGGAGCGCCAGCAAAAGGCTATATTGAACACAATGGGATTTAAAAACAGCATTCATTGGTTGGCCTGGTACACGAAATCGATGGTACTTCTAATACTATGCCTGTTAATTATAATAATTATTTTTGCCATCGGAGCGGTCTATAAATTCAGCAACCTGATTTGCCTCATCCTGGTACTTCTTGTCTATATCCATTCTCTGGTATTTTTCGCCTTCTTCGTAAGCTCATTTTGCTCGAAAAGCTTTCCGGCCGTTTTGGCCACACTTTTGCTCTACGTGGCCACGGGCATTCCCTTTGCGATTGTGGGTACGGAAAAATCGAGCCTTGCGTCTCAAGTGGCTGCCTCTTTGGGTTTGAACTCTGCCCTGTTCTACATTTTGGATTCCGTGGCCACAATGGAATTGCAGTCGGTGGGCATTCAGTGGTACACGATGGCCAAGACAGCGTCGTATGGCCATAAGCTGAGCATAGTGGCTTACATGATGATTATGTTTGCCGTCAGTTGGATCGAACTGATCATCTGCTTGTACATCGAGGAGGTGCGACCCGGGGAGTTTGGAGTGCCCAAATCATGGTACTATCCATGCCAAAAGCAATACTGGTGTCCACGGCGATTTGTACCCTCCATTTTCTACGAGGAACCGCTTCTGCCCATCTCAAGGCCGTCTTCCAATAGAAGTTTCCCATTTCCAAATCTATCGCGATCAATCTGGGGAAATCACAACTCACAAAGACAAGTTGAAATTCAGAGGCTACAAACGAACCAACAAACTGGCGTCGATGTAAGAAATCTCTCGAAGAAATTCGGATATCGCGAGGTAGTAAAGGATTTGTCCTTCAAAATGTACGAGAACGAGATCACCGCTCTGCTGGGCCACAGAGGAGCTGGCAAGACGACCACTATACTGATGCTCTGCGGTATGCTGCCACCCACTAGCGGAACGGCATATATTAATGGCTATGACATTACCTCGAATCCGAATTTAGCTAAAACCAGTTTGGGCATCTGTCCCCAGCACAGTGTCCTATTCAGAGGACTGAGCGTTAAGGATCACATCTACTTCTTCAGTCGCGTGAAGGGTTACTCGAAAATAGAGGCCAAGTTAGAGTCGGATTTGTACGTAGGCAAACTCGACTTGGTCAGCTACAGGAAGCGCGATGCCCTAAAACTATCCGGCAGCAGTCAGCGGCGATTGTCCCTGGCCTGCGCCCTTTGTGGCGGCTCCAAGGTCATCCTCTGCGACGAACCCGCATCCGGCTTGGATCCACGCGGACGCCACGATCTCTGGCGACTGTTGCAGAAGGAGAAGCGCGGTCGCACCGTCCTTTTGACCACCCATCTTATGGAGGAGGGCGAGATCATTGGCGATCGCATAGCCATCATGAGCGAAGGACAGCTTCGTTGCTTTGGCACCCTGGCTTTTCTGAAACAGTCGCAAAACACCTGCTACACACTCTCCTGCGTGATGACTTCCATTATCAAGGTGGACAAACTGACCGAAATGTTAAATCGCTATATGAACACAGTCACGCCGGTAATCCATGGATTGGAAGTCATTTACAAGCTGCCTCGGAGCAGATCTGACAGATTCTCGGATATGTTTCGCCAACTGGAGAACAATAAAAAAAATTACGATGTCGTCAGCTTTGGCTTGAGCGATTTACTTATGGATGAGATTTTCTTGAATCTGGAAGCGAACCAAGAGATACGCTTCAAGGGCGGTGCTGATTCAGACGATAAAGGTAAGATTAAATTAAAAGAAAAGAAAAATTAATTTCTTAATCGTTATCAAAAATCGTACAACATTCGAAATTCGTTTTGGCCTGTTAACATTATGAGCGTATGGAATTGAGGTGCCCGCATATCAAAGCGATCATCGTTTCATATTAAGTTTTTTTGGGTGTAGCTTTAAATAACTTATTGTGTTATTCCTTATATTGTCGTGATATATTAATTCTAAATTCGATCTGGCCTGTTTACATGATGAGCGTATCGAATTGAAATGCCCGCATATCAAATCGATCATATTAAGTTTTTTTTGGGTGTAGCTTTAAATAACTTATTTCGTTATTCTTTATATTGTCTTGATATATTAATTACGAAATTTTGTGTTATTTTGACTTCCAGACAAAGTTGATTTCGGAACCCAAACTAGTTTATCGGCCCTGAGGGGAGCGGCACTTCCAGAACCAGAGCAAATACCAGAACCGATTATAAAAACTCGAGATAATAAACCGAAAAAGAAGCCAAAATCGGAAAAGAAATCAGAACCGGAAAGGAAGCCAGATCCGGAAAAGCATCAAGAGGCCAGAAAGCCGAGACCAATTGAAAAATTAAGGGTAATGGCCAGGAGGAAAGCGACCTGCATGAGCCGATGGCGGGCAATGATGATAAAGAAGGCCTATTACACAGCCTCCCATGTTTTCATATTCCTTATAATCCTGATCATCCCACTCATATATTTTCTCATAGTCATCGCAACCGGCGAACAAGACAGCCCGTTATCAATAATACCAACTGTGTTCCCATTATCATTGGACTATTATAACTATGATGACATGATTATCTTGCTCGAAGTTGATAAAAATGTGTATAAGGACGAAGAGTTAGCCTATGAACACTCGGTCAGAGAAGCAGCAACGGTTCAAATAGTATCATCGGTTTTTTCGTACGTATTCGAGGCACCTCCATTGAGGCGCCGCGATATTAGGCGTAGATATGTTTGTGGGGCCTCTTTCAATGAATCCTCGATTATCACCGCTTGGTTTAATAGTGATGCCTTCGAGCACTCCGCACCCATTGCCATGAATCTGATCTATAATACTCTGGGAAAGGTAGCGATCGGACACAGTTTTAGCATTTCCGTATCCCGAGGTCAACTTCAAGATTTCGTTGTGACAGATAAGACAAAACACAGGTCAAAGCGACAGAATGATCTTGATTATGAAGACTACTCAGACTTTGAAACACAAGAAAATGATGGTTTTATCGATGATAAAAGTACAACAGATAATCCCGCGCCTGATAACGACTTACTACCCTCTCCCCAGAAACCAAGCCTAATTTCTCAGATGCCAATTTCAGAGTCATCATTAGTATTCTTTGAGGAAAGGGATAAAATGTATCTATTCTTTGGTGCGATTATCATAATAACAGCATATCTAGCTTTAGCCCTAAGCATTTTTACGGTGTTTGTAACGGAGGAACGACAAAAACAAGTAAAATTGGTACGGGAAATACATGGATTAAAGCGATCCGACTTTTGGTTGACCCATTTCGTTTGGGATCTACTAATTTATAGTATATTTATGGCGGCCCTAACCCTTGCCCTCTACAAAGCTGCAATGTGGTACCAAGTCCTAATTATCCTTCTACTTATTGGCTTTGCCTGCCTGCCATTTGTCTACCTATGCAGTTTGTTGTTCAAAAGGCCGTGTACAGCGTTCAGTATGAATTTTACAATTCTAGTGATAACGGGTTAGTAAAAGCCGAATTAAATACTCTTACTGAACTAATTTAACTCTTTGACCAGGTGGAATACTATTTTGCAGTCTCTTCTTGACGAGGATCGATAGCTTAAGGGCTACATTTTTAATTTTTCCAATGTACGTGGGTGCCTTTGGCCTATTCAAATGTCTTTCATGGCGTGAATATTGCGAACGAGAAATACTTCCACCGATCGATGATCTTGAATGCAATTTTGGAAGCTGTAATGTATTCTGCGCATGCAAACGTAAGGCCATAAAAGTGTACGTCTCCATTTTAATATGAACTATTCTTTTTCCTTTAGCGGAAAATAATTGGATCGAGGTTTGGTTACTGATGGTCCATGGCCTGATCTGGTTTTTCCTACTTTGGATTTCGTCTCTGGGACATGTTATTATTAATAAATTTAAATCTAGCCAGCCGAACAGAGATTGGAACTATTTCGACAAAGACAACAAGGTGCTGGACGAGGAAAAAAGAGTGGCTCAAATCCCCAACTACGAGCATGAGGAATACGCAATAATTGTTGACCAGGTCAAAAAGACATATTGCCGCACCAAAGCCGTTAAATGTGTATCATTCGCGATAAAACCGTAAGTACTGCGAACATTTTAAATATTTAATTTATTAACTAACTTTAACAGTGGGGAGTGTTTCGGTCTATTGGGTTCCCATGAAGCGGGAAAGTCTTCGATTTACCGGATGATTGTGGGCGAGACCCGGATATCCTCTGGCAACATCTATGTGAGAGGCAATAGCTTGCGGGAGCACCGGAATGCTGCCAAGAAGGAAATCGGCTACTGTCCGCAGTCCGATACTCTCCACGGATTTCTCACCGGCCGCCAAACGCTCAAGATCTATTGCCTGCTCATGGGAGTGCCGAGAAATGAGATCAAAATGGTATCCGAACAGTTGGCCATCGATTTTGGTTTCAGGAATCAACTGGACGAGAAAATTAGTACTTATAGTGGCGGGACAAAGAGAAGACTTAATGTAGCCCTAGCTGTCAATAGCGGAACTGTCATTTGTCTGGATGAGGCCAATAGTGGAGTCGATCCCACGACCCGTCACTTTTTGTGTCACAAGATCGAGAGCGTGAGCAAGGGCGGCAGGGGGGTACTTTTGACCACCAACAGCATGGAATCGGTGAATGCCACGTGCTCGAGGGTCGGCTTCTTGGTCGCCGGTGAGATGAGCTGCATCGGGTCGATGCAGGAGGTGCGATCCGAGGTTTCCAATATCAATGTGATAAAGCTCAAAGTCAATACTAAGCAGGAAGAGTGAGTAAACTTTATTAGTTATTGTGTGATCCAAAATTGAAAAAAAAAATTGGGTCGATAAAACAATCGATAGCACTATCTATCGATAGCTTTAGAATTTAACAAATCATTTACTTTCCCTAAAATTAAACCATCTTTAATAGCAATCGATGGTTGCCATTATAGATAGCTAAAGCTATCGATAATTTTAAACCCCAATGACAATTATTTTATATTAACGGCTCAACATTACTTACAGACAAAAAAAAGTAATGCATAAATTCAAAGCTGAAATGGCGAAACTGTTTCCAATGGCAAAATTACAGTAAGCTATTCTTATTTTTCTTCAGGGCGATTGTAATTTAATGAAAAACTTGTATATATTATTTTAAGGGAAACTCTTGAAAACTATCTTAGATATCACATAAGTACGAGTGCTGCAACTTTGTCCAACCTGTTTTACCAAATGGAACTCAAACGGAACGAGGGGAAGCTGGAAGATTACTCCATAACTCAGGCTTCCCTGAAAGAAATTTGCATGGAACTAAATGACGAAGATTTTACAGAGCTCGTAGACTCAGACTCAGAATCATCTGAAGTTAGTCACGAGGATGAAGCTACATATACAATTAACAAGAAGCAAAGTTCAAAGAGTATCTTAGATAAGGATAAATTTAAAGTAAAGGATCAGAAGAAAAAGTCGGAAGGGAAAAAAAAGAAAGAAAAAGAAGTAAAGAAAAGACCACCAACTTCCTCTTCAAGTACTGATAGTGATGAACCAGTAGTCTCAGATAATAGTAAAAAGTCAAGAAAATGGTTTTAAATTAACGATACGAAACATACCACTAAGGATTTCGTAAGTCTTTATACTTCCTTAAAAGCACAAGAAATATTTTTATTATATCACACCTCGACTTTCATAGCCCTACAACAAAGTGTCGGGAAGCGGAGCAGTCGGCCGTATTTGTATTCATTAAGGAATTTCCGCAAGTTTTCCCCTATTTCTTTTGCCTTCATCCTTTGGTCCTGCACTTTGACTTTTTGGTGTGCCTGGCTGCGTTCCGAGGGCAATGGTTGATTAAAATGTCAAATGCCTTGCATATTTTAAATGCCATCGCGTCAACCCCAGAGGAAAATTCAACTGAAAATTGAAGCTCAAGCTGAAAACCACCAAGGACCGTACAAAGGGGCAATTAAGGATGAGAAGGCCGCAGCTAAAACACCAAGGACGAGTCCCACAATAACAGTTGCGCCTGCTTACGTGTCAGATGTTTAAAAATTACACATCTGGATATAATTTGTAAATATTGTAAATTTGTAAATTCCTAGAGATATTTAATAATTTTAAAATTCGCCATGTCAGTTTTGAAAGCAATGATGTTTTAACTATGGGGAAACGTCTATCAAAATAATAAGATATGGGGAATATTTATAAAAATCTCACTTCACATTACAGTATCCATGAGTCAAAGTTGAAAAGCCTTAGGTTTTTACCTGAAACGAGAACAGAGAGCATAGAAAATATATCAGATTAGTTCCATTGAAGCAGTGCATAGTAAAATAGTTTAAGCAACAAACTTAAATTAAAGTCCAACTTTTGGCGAGAACTTTGAAAAATGGCAACCGAAAGTCGAAAGTTTCCCGCTTATCAAGTGTTGGGCAAGTTAGCGTTTGCCGGAGCGAAAAACAAATTGTTGCTGGCCTGCAAGCAATGGTGCTTAAGATAAAGCTGGGCGGCCAGCGACAACGATGGCAAATACTAATTTTACAAGGAAACGCGGAAACGGGAAATGCCCAACTACGCAAGGCAAAGTAGCACGAGTTCGCTCACAAAACTTTCTCCAAAACAAAATGAAAATGGGGAAATATAAAAAAAGGAGAAAATGGTTGAGAAAAAGCTACAAAAGCGAAAGCAAAAATTAGTCGAGCGCAAAATCAAGGCGCTGACTCTTCGGTGCGGCGTAATGTTGATATATTAACTTGTTACCATCGCTTTCTGACGGTGAGCAAGGAGGAGTTTTGAAGTAAAGAATTAATTTCGGTCAACTGAAGGGAGCAAAGAATTTGCTAAAGTCAGTGTTCCCAAAGCTTTAAGATGCTTTTATAAGAATTAATTACATTTTAGTTCCTTACTTAACTATTTTTGTTTGTTTAAATGATCTTTGATAGAACTTGAGTACTCATTAGAATTTATTCTTAAAAATTATACAAGATTTGTATTTATGCTTTTAAAAATTACTAAAATAAAACCACATTTTTTTAAAGGAACCTTCATTTATTTCATTATTTATTTTTCCATACAAATAAATTCTGATTACCAACACATTTAAGACCGTATAAATCCCATAATCTTGCACTACATTATAAAGGCGTCATAAGTCATAAGAATGATTGGTTTACAAGGGTATACCGAGCAACGTACAGCAGATTTTGAATTCTTTTCTTTTATATTTTTTCTACTACCTCCAAGAACTTGAAGTAACTTTTTTTGTTTTTGACGGGATAAAATAATAAATCACAGAAAATGTATGCGCTCGACGCTTTTTCGTTCGTTTTACTTTGTTTTTGCCCTAATGCTCCTTGCGTACGAGTACAAGTATGTGTATGTGTGTGCCGGAAACACGTCAGCATGTTATGGCACCGGAAGCTGATATGCTTGGGATCGGCGGAGTTGGAGAAGGAGGAGGAGGTTCTCGGCCCTGCCAGGTTGCATGTAATGAGGCACTGATTGGTGCCTGAGAAATTGCCGCTTGCAGTTCTCTGCGCTGATTATTTTGCGCCATTTTCGTTCGCTTGGGCTCTCCCACTTGGAAGCTAAATCAAACAAGTTGACACTTGCCACGCCCTGCTTTTTAGCACGGGCGCGTGCATAACTTTTGCCACTTTATGTGGATGTGGCGCTGGCGTCAAGAACTTAACCTGCATCCTGTTGCAGTTGGCAGGCAAAATGTCGCAGACCGACCAGACGCACACTGCACACAGCACACCCCCACCTGCCTTTTTGGCCCATTATGCATTGTGACACTAGTTCTTTTTTCCACTTTTTCTTTTCTGTTTTTTGTTTCCATGTTGCTTGGGAATTTTCGCAGCTCTGTTTCTCAAGTGGCAAGCGGAGCTGTCTTTCCTTTCCCACGACTGCTGCCTGCACTTTGCATAACTTTGTTGCATACTTTCGAGCGTGTTTCGTCCCCGGATCATGTTGCACAGGCTCCCGTTGGAGCAGTTTCCCCATTCGGTCCTGTTCTGCTGCCACATTATGTATTATAAATGCATAAACATTATGCCTGACGTTTACTTAATGCTCGCATAACTCGGGAGCTGGAAAAACTTTTCAATAATTACTGGGCGAAACATCAGAGAGCAAAAACCACCTAAACAGTTGTGGTTTAAGTAGGCGGAAAAGTTTGCAAGTGCGTTTAAAACAAGTCACGGCATTTAATTAAAAAAATGGTTTAAAATATACCTAATCTAAAACCATGAATATTTAATATATACATTTTTGTTTTTGTTTAATACAATTATACCAAGAAATTAAGAGATAACTCTCTAAATACGAATTATAAGGCCCTCCCATAAACACAAATATAAATAGAAGTCCCTTTGCTTGGCGCAAAGGCTGAAAGGATTCCATTGTTGGTATTTATTCTATTAAAGCAGCTTTACAAAAACACTCAAAAGTATTATAATTTTCTATTCCAGGCAGTTACATACATAGCTCCTCTACCACCAACAACAAGAAGTCAACAAGGCAGAGTCTTATCCTCCACCATCCTTTAGCGCCTATGTACATATATATAAGCAAATATCTCGCCCGGCTTTTAAGCCCGTCAAAGCTGCTACAATTACCTTGTTAATACGCATAAAAATGCCGTAACAAGCGAGACAGCGAGAGACTGGATTTCATTTTGAACCCAGCCAGCTGGGGAATCCCCTATGAGGCGGCGGCAGCTTTGCCGTCAGCGACAAAACACAATCAGATTAAAAAACAATGCAAAAAGAGCCAAGTTTTCTTTTTCATTTGCCGTAACGCACAGCAGTTTTAATCCGCTTTTAATTGCCTGAAATCCAATTGGCGACCTACATAGCAACCTGGTTCAAAGTTACTCTTAGCCAGCTTTCAGCTTTCCTCAGTTCTCTTTCCAATCCCAATCCCAAACCCGAACCCGAACCCGTACACCCGCAATCCGTAACCCGTAAAATGGACAAGCAATTAGTAGAGTAAAAAAGCGGAGAAACTAGTTTGTTAAACTCGGGATGGGACGGGGTCAAATAAAAACTTTTATTTCAGCAGTTCATGGAGGTGGCAAATTCCAAAAGTAGGCAACAAAAAGTGTTTCACTTAACCGCCAATGATGAAATTGCCCTGGCCACAAAATGTTTTATTAAATTTGCTAATTTACTTAATTAATTTAACGATTGGCAGTTAGCCAAGTTGCACTTTAAATTGGATTGTGTGGCATTGTTTCTTTGCACAAGAATCCTTTCAGGTAAACACTTTTAATTGTATTGGACAGCAGATTGCTGGCAATGTAGAAGAAAAGTGATAGAAATTGACAGCGAAAACCGCAATATTATTATTGCCAAAGTGTACAAATTTCCGTCGCAAGAAAACACAATTTCAACCTCAAGTTTCGGGGGTTTTTTTTTATTTTACTTTCCCGGGTTTCTTTTCGTTGTCAGTTGGCTTTTGTTGACTCTTCTGCCTGCCTGCATTTGACGTTATTCACAGGGAGAACAAATCGCTTCTGCTGTTTTTCGTACCAGCTGGCTAGCGCCTGTAATTGTCTTGACTTGAGTCGACTGGATTCAACCTGGTTTTGCTGTCATATTTTGTTACCCATCCAGCTGCCAAAACCACTATATTCTAATTGTTATTGCGTTTTGACAGGTACCCCAGGAAGATCTTCCCTTTTCCACTCTGTCACGCATAAAAGGCAATAAATAAATAAGATGTTTCCCATCAACGTCTTAAAATTCAATGTTAAAATGATATATATTTTAGTTTAATTCAATTTCTATCGAATTTGTGAAACTGTTTATATATTAGGAAAGATCAATGGAAGTTTTGTTGGCTTGCCTATAGAGCGGACACCAACACAAAGAACAATCGACGTGTGCCCAATGCAAGATAGGCGTGTGACCGCAGGCATGCTTTGTGACTTTACAAAAGCAAATGTGACCCCACATGTTAATGGCCCCTGTTAATAATCTGCTACCAAATTACTCTCCAAATAGTTCTCCCTATTTCCTTAAGGAACCTTCAACTAATTCACCTTCACGGTACAAAGACTATATTTAAAGTCATTTATAATTTGCGATCCTGGGCAATGCCAACTAACCCGCACAAATTTATTATGGTCTAGTCTATGGTCGTCGTCCGGCGAGCGAATGAAGATAATAAATTCTCGCACTAAAACCTGAGCGACATTCAACAAAATAATTACCAGCATATTTCGAATGTCTCACGGGGTGCACCGAGCCACAATTTATCATTTCGCTCCAGCTGTGGGAGACCTAGTGGGTGGGAGATGTGGGGAACAGGAGCTCATTTCATAACTCAAAAGCCTCGAGAGTCATTTATAAGGCTGGAAGGCAAAAAGTTGTTGTTTTTTTTGCTTGACTGCCGGAGGAATGGGAAACTTTGACTTGAACTTGTTATTTAACACTTTTCAGGCGAGGCGAACTGACAACTGGGCGTGGTCAGAACTGTTAAAATACATATATATGCGATATATATAATAGAATAGAAGTGCACTTGCATGAGGAGGAGGAGGAGGTGGAAAAGGATAGATGGTCCAACATGCACGGACACTTGAGACAGTCCGGAGTCCGGAGTACTCGACGGGATATTTCGTTTGAAGTGCGAATAGTTTAGGCATTCGTATTCGCATTCGTATTCGTGTGTGTGTTGTTCAGTGTCAGTGTTCTCAGTTAAGCATGGCAAACACGTATTTAGTAATTAATTACACTTGTGTCTGAGAGTTAGACAGGGAGGGGGTGGGAAAGACCACGACTTCTAGACTCTCGGTTTGACATGTGATTATGCGCTTTTAGCATCTGTTTGCAAATTGGTACTACCATGCACATGTGCTGTCTGTTGTCATCTGTGCATTTTGGGATTCACCAATCATCTGAAATGGCAGTCGGTAGTGGAACCGGTTAACCCTGCACAGATTAAGCTTACGCATCAACTGTGTCTTAGTTCAAATCACTTAAAAAGGTGTCTAAAAGTATGCAGTAAAGAAAGCAATGGACAGCGGGCTTAAACAATTTTTGTTGCATACTTTTTTACAGCTTTAAAAATAATAATCAATATTTTAAAAATTGTTAATTTAAATCTTGTAAACAATTTAACATATAAAATTGTTTTTAAAATTCTGGAAAACCACTCGATCTAAAGCTCATTTAAGTTTTTCTAGCTAAATTGTTCAAGCTAAAACCGTTTGCAAGATTGCAACCATTTTTTGTTGTACGAAGAATTCTAAAATGTTGCCCTACAAAGTAGACAACATAAAGTCTGCACAGAAACTTTGCAAGTTTGGAAAACTTTAAAGAATGCAGCACAGGTACTTTCACCTCCCTTCTATCCCTGATTACGCTCCAGTTGCTCCCTTCTTTTGGCGCACATAAATTGGCAAAGAAAAAAACCGGATAAATTCTTCCTGCTTAGCGAATTTTTAGCTTAAAGCGTTTTCACATGATTTGGCGGGAAAACTCAGAAAAATGAGGAAAAGAGGCTCCCCCTTGTTTGCTTTTTGGCTGCTGCTATTTTCCCCCGCCATTATTTAACTTTCCGCTCAATGTTTTCTTTTCTTTTTTAATGCGCCTTGTTACATCTGTCAGCTGCACACCTGCCTTGGTGTAACATGAACACATGCATATTATATGGATAAAAGTCTGAAGTTAATAAAATCCCCCCGTTAACGCAAAAGCAAACGAAACTTTTTAAGCCTCTCATAATTGGTTTAAACACTGCCGTTGGTTAAATTTTACTCTTGTATTTCTTAATTTAATGTCTAATTTGATCTGCTTTAAGACTGACTTTGATGTCCTTTTAAACTTTGTTTGCCCTTGTCTAATGTAAAGCAATATTCCTATTGAAGACTTTCATTTTCTGGCTCAATTTTAATTGAATAAAACATGAAATTTTGCTTCTCCCTCACAGCTTACGGAAATTGTGCAATTAACTTGATTGAAATTGTAATTACAATTAGCATAAAACTTTCTTATGATTCTTGTTTGACTTGTTTGGAAATTTGGTAAAGGCTTGACAACATTTCGCTTTTACAACAATTTTATTTCTTGGTAATTATAGTCGCTTTCATGATTTTATAATTCATTTCAGGCAAATAAATTTAAGGGAAGAACTTTAGTTACAGAAAGTGCGTGATTTTCTTGACCTGATGGGGGTATATGTTTTAAAACTCTGGTTGTCTCCACTTAGGACTCATTTTGACATCAGCTTAAGTTACTGTTCCCTGAATCCTTGCAACATGGTTGCAGATGTGACCGCAGCAGATTTGCTTGCACCGAAAACTTTTGCGCCACGACAACAAGTGCAAAGTACGAGACGTGCCCACAATGCAGCAGCAGTAACAAACAAAAGGCAGCAAACAACCACCGACCATCCACCGGCAATCACAACCCTTCGGGGGAGCAGAACAAAAGGAAAGCTTTTCCCAAAACATAAATAACTGAACGAACACCCACCGCCCCATTTGGCAAGAGGCAATAATAAAGGAGAGCGGGTTGAGGTATTGAGGCCTTGAATCGTTGTCGGTCGCGTGGCCTTATTGGCTCATTAGTAAATGAACTGTAAATGGACGGCAAAGGCAAAGCCTGTCAAAAGATATGAACCTGCCCTCAAATGTTATCGCAACCCGTCTGCGAAGTCTACCTCCTGCCCCCAAATGTCTAGCCCATATTTCCCATAATCCCCCATTTATTTGTTTTCAATCAACTTAATCATTTGTAATGGACCCTGGTAATCTGCCCTTAAGGGCAGACAATAGGCTTGTTCAGGTTTCAAATTACCAAAATGTAAATGGTATTAATTCCCAGAAAAGCCGAAAAATATTTAATAGTAATTATTATTATTACCAAAGTGTTTTTGGATAATTGAAAGGTATCTTGTAAAACTAAATTCTCAGGGAATGTAATATTTCTTAACTTCCTTGTAAAAAAAATTTTAACACGAACCGTAGAAGAAATCATCAGGTGTTGACCCCTGGGGTTCAGTGACCGCAAATCGAGGGACTTGGTGCACCATGAACTCGACGAGTTTGTTGACAAGTTGGCATTTGACCAATTAGCCAATAATTTCAGCTTGGGTATATATTTAGAAAACAAACAGGAAACCGGGCACATCGCGTGGTCAATGCCAAAATGTACACATCATGTAAACCCCTTCCTGTGATTTTGCTAATATGGAAGCATGGACTTGACATAATTACAAGATTAAGGCTTTGAACTCAAACACACAGGTCCTAACCTTATTGTGGGTAATTATAGGAATCAGACTAATAGACAGCACAATCTAATTTGTGTTAATGGGAGATGGCAAAGTGGCTAATTGGGAGTTGCAATAAATAATATTATATATTTTCTACATACATATTAATATCAAAAGGATTACACAATAATACTAATTTATAGTTATTTTCCTTTTTTGTAGTTTTAAAACTGATTATTCCTGTTTAAACTTATGCACCTTTAATGGCAATTGCAATTTGATTGTCATTCGATTGCCCTTGAAATGGCAATGCAATTCTAAATTGCAACGGCAAACTGCCATAAGTATTTACAAACGATTCTCTGAACACTTAATGGTAATAAAATGGCGCTCCAAATAGCCAACATAGCCGTAACCTAGCACACACAATAACTTCCGAGGACAGAAATGTCGGGGTCATGTCATTCTGTCGATTGGCCACTGAATACCTCGATTTACCCACCCAATCTATAGACTCGTTTCCCATTACCTGTCCCACCAACGAACTCATGAAAACTTTTTTTGCGCCGTCAAGTTTCCGATAAAACGCGAGAAAAGCGGAAAAAAAGACATAAAACGCGGAACACGTTAAGTGCAACCATGGATTGGTCGTCTAGTCCACTGCCATGTGGCGTCATTAACGTGGCAACACGTTATTGTTTGACGGACGAAGGGGAGGATGGGGTGGCTCCACTGCCACCTGCCGCCAGTGGGGGCGTGGCGTTAGAGGCGGCGGAATAACCGCACATAATGGTGGCCCATTTCATCGGGGGAAAAAGCAATGGAAAAAGAAGATTCGGGGGGATGCGCGCTTTATATTCGCCATTTACGTGTTGAACATGGAATTTAATTTCTTCGGTAATTAATTGCAATCGTGTTGGCATTAGGTTTAATGCTCTAATTGGGCAGATGTTTGTCCGCTCTACCACGTATGTGTGTGTGTGTGCTTTGTATGTGTTTGTGTTTAATGGGGTGTCCGTGGCGTGGTGTGCGTGCCTCCATATCAAATTGTTTGACTTTGGCTTCGCCATTTTATTTGTCAAGTCAGTGGACATTAAGATGAAATGCAATGCTCGCCTAATTGATTTTATGATTTGCTTAATTGTGTTGGCACTTAAGCACATTACTGGGTTTGTTTTCTCTCCTCAAATTGAATTTGGCGTTGACGCGTTTGCTTAGCCACAGGCACAGCGGGAAATTATTAACGGAAATTGCTATTTAATTTCATTAAGGAGTTTAGAAGTTGGCTCAACTTTCGGAAAAATACTCATTATTTTTATATTAATAAAAATACTAAGCTTCTAGGCTTATAACCTTTAAAAGTTTTTTTCTGTTATTAATGCATATTTTGATCTCACCCTTTTTAGATGTTATTCATAGCTCACCTGAAAAGAAAGATGAGAAAAAAATATAAATTAGAGAAAAATATTTTCGGTCATCAAATCTGGTTTATGTATTCTAAATATACATATATAAACGAGAAAACGAATTTCGCTTGGGTCATTTTGCTTGGCCGCCTCAAAGGCGAGTAAACCGAGACCAACCGAAAAGCCTATTAAAACCAACACACACACACAGTCGTAAAGGGACAAAAAGGATGTCCGAAAAGAAAACAGAGAAAATGAGATTGAGAAAAAGTTGGCGAAACAAAAATACTGGGGAGAAAGACCCAAAAGAAGACCCTTATTATTTTTCATGCTTCTTTTTTTAGCAGGCGCTAAAACGTTAGCACACGTTTACCCAAAAAGGAAAAAAACATCGCCAGGGGGCGCCACTCATTTAAGTCCACAGAGTAAATTTTAAGTACCAACGATTCCTTGGGTTAGCAAAGAAACCCTATTCGGGTCTTTCTTTAATTATATGGTAATTACAAAAATAATTTATTTACTTATATTTGGAACCTTTGGACAACTCTGAGGACTTCTGAGCAAGTTTCAGATTATAATCGTATCTAGTAACATTAAAAACCAAGTTAATTATTTATTTATTTGTTAATTACCTAAGAAATAAATAACATATTTAAAATTATTAAAAGAAAATATTCAATCCATAAAAATATTACTCTTTTAATGTTTCGTTCAAAAGTTTTCAGCTGCTTCTAAAATTAAATTCACCTCATAAGTAGACAACAATGTCGCTCGTGCCACGTCATTAATGCGAAAAGAGTGTCAAAACACACAAAGACCTTCCTAAGCCTTCGCCCCCCTGGAAAACCCAAAAACCCTTGGGTAAGAAAAGCGTGAAGGAAAAGCAAAATGTTGCCTCTACACGTGCCAACATCAGCGGAAACGTCAACGCGAACATCGACGTCGCCGCCAACGCACTTGACGGAAATTTTGGCAAGTGCTGTAAAATGGTTGCAATGTGTCTTCTGGCCTATGTACACAAGACCAAAAAAACTTAAATGCAAAAATACCACACAGTTCAAAAAATCCTTAAAATATTAAAGAAAATTTTTAGAAATATTTTTTACAGTTCTTTTTTTTCCAGTTCGGTAAATACATAATTTTTGAAAGTATCTTAGAATTAAATATAATTATTAGGTTATTAGGCCTGGTAAAAATACACTTGCAACTAAAAATCAAAAATAAATTAAATTCCAATGGTTATTCCGATATTCTGTTACTGTTCTCTTAAAAACCCATATTTTTGTGAGTGCATCAGGAGGAAAATCAGCAGCCAAAGCAGGCACGGCATGAAATTAGAGGAAAGTAGCTAGAAAAGGATGCTTTGTGGCGATGGCCTGTGGTCTCCGGGCTGCCAGCTACTTTATGCCCTCCGTGCTTCCTGTGTCATGTCGGTTGACCGCAAAATTAAATTACAAGAAAACCCCAAACGAACAACATGGCAAAAAGAAAAAGAACGAGTTGTACCCAAAAACAACGAGCAATCACACAGCCAACTAGGGAAAGAAGAAACGGATTTAAAACGTTGAAGTAGGACAGGCCAAGTCGAAACAATAACCAAACTAGAGGCAACGGGAGCGGAAGACACAGCAACGGACGGACGGACAGGCGGACGGACAGAACAGTCCAAAGTTGGGAACTGTTTCCGCCGAACATGGTAATTACGTGTCTCCATGCTGAACTGACCCCTTACACGTCATCACAACGATGACGACGACGACGAGAGGAAAACTCTGGGCCATTAGTCCGATTTCGGTTTGGGTTTTTGATTTACTCCAGCCCTTCCCTCCACGCCGCTCAATTAGCAATTAGTTTTATTTCAATTCAGTTTACTTAAGTACGCAATCCCCACCTAACCCCACCGACCAGAAAAATAGGGATTTGTCTAACTTTTCCAAGTACTTAAAAGCTTAAGGTAAAAAAGTTTTTTTGGGTCTTCAGTTTTTGCTTTTCATTTACGTTTTTTGGGTCACAGCTTTGTCAAATGGCTTGAAAGGGTTGTCGGCCAGGCTAGTATGGAAAACAAGTTCAAAGGTATTTTCGCCCAGGCTTACAACCTTAATTAGAAAATAAAATGGAAAAAGTAAGTTAATGATTGGGTGGGTTCACAGTTTTAGCTTATTAGGTTTGTCAGAACTAAAAAACATTAGAAAATCCTTTAATTCTAACTAATTAATAGTTTCACCTTAAAAGTTTGTCAATTCTAGCCATAAAGAATAGTGTTCATATAAAAATACATGAATATAAATTTGTATATGGGCATTTACAACAAAACGTTTAAATATTAAATTATTCTTGGGCAATTTATCGAAATTCTATTCCTTAAATGCATAGTTTACGTATTCAAGCATACCATATTCATATTTAATAGCATTTTTTATAATTTTTTTTATAGTGCAAAAAAATTATTTCCTCTTCTGCTTTTACTCTTTAATACTAGCTGAACACTCCTTAATTGAGTGCGTCCTTATAACAAGCTTCTAAATGGCAAGTCATCGGCAGGCAACACCCTAAACGCAATCGCATAAACTCAGCCATATGTAGATGTACAAACGGAGGGGCTAAAGATTCCAGTTAGCCTTCGTCATTGTCAGAATGGGAGCTGTAGAACTGGAGAGCTGGAGAGTCGGGAGTGTCGGCGCCATCATCAGAAAAAAGCTGCCACATTGTCGCCAATAATTCAACGACAACGTCGGCGGTCATAAACGAAATGATTTATTAGCCAGAGAAGGCGAGAGATATCAGAGCCGAAACCAAACCAACTCAACTCAACTCAACAAGCCGCTTAACGCGTCCCCACGCCCCTATATCATCTCACATATGGATAGATGGCTCGATGCTATCAATGCATATCGCAGAGATAAATTATCATTTGCAATCGGCAAGGCAAAGAGAAAAATATTAAAGTAAATATGAGATACTCGTATAATTAATGACACTGTGTGGCGATGTTCTGAGTTCGGTGTTTTGTTTAGTTATCTTATTACTGTCTTTTTTTTTTGTTCTGTGGCTTTGTCAACCCGTCAGTTTGACTCTCCGTCTGTCTAGTCGTCGTGACGTTTTTATCGCCCCAACAGTTTGCATATGCTTAACACATTTTCGCTCTGCGGCCGCGGTTATTTGAGATTTTCTAGCCAACTTTTATTCGATTTTAATGAGTGCCTCGCGAATGGAAGCGAAAAATCTGGCGCCAGCATAAATTGTACACGGATGTTTGATTTCTCTGTCCTTCCCTCTTTTTGTTTTTTTATTGTTTTAGGCAGTTGGCGCCAATGTGCACAACAATATTGAATGAAAAACACAAAAGCTTTGTTGCTGATTTTCAATGGCCATTCGAGTGTGTATCCTATTGCTATTCAAATATGTTTTCTACTTGTAAGAGAACTTTTGTTCCCGGCTGTGGGAAAATACAAAATTGTGATTACATCTCTTTAGCATAAAATAAATATTTAATTTGGTTATCAATTATATTATGAAACCACCCTCATATTTTCGTCTAATTTAATCATCCAATTTAAATATGCTTTCGATTGGCAAGTGCGCAATATTGTGTGTTTACCATTAAATAAGCATATTATTTGGCTGTCAATTATATGAACAAACAAGGCTTTACTAAATTGGCTAATTTAATTATAATGTTCAAATATGTTCGATTTTAGAGTTAGAGTTTCAAATGGGCTTGCTGTTTATATATTATACACCCAAAAAAAACTTGATATGAAACGATGATCGATTTGACTTGATATGCAGGCACCTCAATTCGATATTGTCGAAATGTAAGCAACAGGACAAGTTCGAATTTCGAATGTGTCTTTCTCCCTCCCACTCATGTAACTTTAAGAGCTATCTCGCTCTATTTCGATATGCGTATGAAATGCCAGAAATTTACCATGCGCATATCGATTTGACCGCGTCGTGTTTTTTTTGGGTGTAATCATTTTAATGGAGCTTTCTTATCGCCAATTATCTGATAATAACGGAACGCCATTTACCAATTTCGCTTGAGTTAGAGTTTGTGCCCCCGACAAATTTGCACATTTATCGACTGCATAATTTACGAGCCGTCTAATTAACTCCGCTCGCAACTAAAATTTGCACCCGAAAAGAATGTAAATAAGCCGCAATTATGGCTGCTGCTAATTGAAGCAAAAAGCCGAGGAGCAGACGCAGTTTGCGAGGGAATATTAAAGCCCAATGCGGAAACTGTGGCGCATTGTAAAGTAGGTAAATAACCGGCACACTCACACACAGCCCATGAATATTCCTGGGCCATTATAACAATTACTTGCACTTGCCCCTTTCGCTGGCATGGCCCCAAAAAAAAATAAAAATAAAAGGAAAATATGGACTACAAAAATTAACCAAAAAGTGGGTGAAACGAGTGAGGAGCGGAAAAGTGAGTGAGGCAAGTCAAACACTCGAATGTAGTTGTTGTTGTGGCAAGGCGAAGGCGCTAAAAACCCAAACACACTTTTGTGGGTAATGGGCTTTGGCAAAGACCGCCTGTCGCCCCATTTTTCCCATTTTCCTCCGTACCATGCGGCGTATGTGTAATATCGTGCGGTGCAAGTGCATGTTGACTTTGCTTCCCAGTGTGTGAGTGTGAACAAACAATATACACACACATATATACATACACTGCACACACTGACCTACATCGATGCCTCAGTTTGAAGCCCGCATTTCCTACAAAAAACGAATTTTTCCTTACGCAATTCCTTTTTTCCCTATTTTGTTCCGGGGTGCCCTTCTTTTATTTGGAATTTTCCAACCCGATGGAGGTCAGGGTAAAATCAAAAAAAAGAAAATAAGTACGAACCGAACAACAAATTTCTGGCCTCAACGAGTATTTAGTTAATGGAAATTATTAAAAATGGAAACTCTTGCCGCAATAACTCTGTGCCTGCGTTGCAACTGCAATTTGTTTTCCCATCGCTTTTCAGCCAGCCTTCCCGTTTGACTGCCGGATTCACTGACTTGTATCAAAAAAGATGAATTTTTTATTGCCGCTTTCATTTTAAAAAAGAGGGATAATATTGAAAACGGTTTTCATTTCCACACAAATATTTGTGCTATGGGTTATTCTTGTATTTCGTTTTTACCATGGCCAAGTTCTGTTTAAAAATTGATAAACTTTTCGGTTTTTTACGTTGACCTGTTCATATTCAAGTGACTGGCTTTTATTCTGAAATTGGTATTAAAGGATTATGTAGTAAAACCTTTTTTTCAATAAACCCGATTTCGTATAAAAACTTAAATTAAAAAGTATCAAATAAAAAAATTTAAGATTTTTACATTGGATTGTACATTTTAGTTTTAAAGTGAAAGCAAATTCACTTGCACTTTAATAGATTTTTTAAAAATCTTTTAGCATGATTTAAAAATAATTTTTTATAAATATTATAAGTATTTGATAATAATAATTTAAAAACCCTCCTATTTAATAATAATTTTAATAAAATATTTAAAATATGTATTAAACTCCTCTTAAAAAATTCCGGAAATTATGCCAAAAATATAATATACAAATAATTCGGTTCACCCCAAACTAAAGTCCAGCTTTGGCATCTTTCCTGGATTTTACCCCATATTGATACAATCTGGAGGCAGCATTCCGCCTAAATTGTATCTTTGCCATGGATGGCAGTTAACATTTTTGTTGCTGCCTTCGTTTCAGCCAACTAAATTAGCCAAATGCCATAGTCATAGTCATAGTCATGGCCTATCCGTGGCTATCGTGAACATATTTTAGCCGAAATTACTTAGAATATTTTCGTGTCTGCCTCGCCATGAAATGAAGCCTCGTGATTGCCATCAAAGGGATGTGGAGAAGGGGAGCGGCACTGTTTGAGCCTGACAAAGACTGGAGGACTGAAAATTATCCCCCAAAAAAGCTTTTTGAACATTTTTCGAGGCAATTGCTATTTTTTTTTGTTCGCCGGCGTCGTCTGTGTGGCTGTCGTAAACCAGGAGTAGGCTATTAATTTTATCACCGGGGCAGGTAGAAAAGTCCAGGACCAAAATCGGTCTGCCGCATGCCGTTTTACAGGCATCCACCGGTTGGGGTGGGTAATTTTAATAAAATTTTCGTACTCGAAGCGTAGGGCTAAAGCTTTTCATAATGTACATTTAATGCTGATTCAATGTTTTCTTCATTTCTTTCGGTTTTTCGGTATGTGAGTGAGTGGCCCAGATTGAAGTTAGGCGTGGCGTTAAATTAAAGACATTGGCGGTGGGGCAGAAGATAGAAATTGTTCGAGGCTTATGTGCCGCCGCCGCAGTCAATTTGTGTTAAATTTTATCAATCGTCGGGGGAGAGCAGAACTTAAAGCATAAATCTCTTTTAGTACCGCTCTTCTCAACTCCAACGGCTAAAGTATCCGAGAGATATACCCCCGCACAACTGGCAAAAGTTATGAATATTGATAAGGTCGAGAAAGGTGAACCAATCCTAGACGGCCCACTGTTCCATAATAAAGCGTCTTGCCAAGATTGAGTTTTCGCCTCATTTGGGATTACACACCAACCCCCAACAAAGACCGAACCATCTTATCTTAGGCTGAAAATTGCTTTTAATATTCAGTCGTAGAAAATTAGTTTTATGTGCGAAATGTTTCTGAAAAGGTGAAAGGCGAACGGAGCGCAAAGCTTTCGTTGTAATGAAACGCAACTGACGAAAAAGGTGAGTCGTCGTATAAGCAAATTACTGGATGTCGTACGGGTTAATTGAATTGCCCCACGGACGATGACACGTGTGCCACTGATACGACATTTTGGGAAAGTGCGTGAAATTACCAGGGATGGAATTTCCGTTGAATTGTACTATTAGGAAAGTTAAATGTTGCTTCTAAATGTGTAAATATTTTAATTGGTTGCTAAGGTTGTTAGATGGCGGTATAAGACAATATTAAAGTACTTCTATCTAACAGTAAAACTAATTATTTTTAAGAGATTGAGATATTATAATAATATAGTACAAGAATACTTGCATAAAATGTTAAAAAATTTAAATAATTATAATTATTAAATTGAATTATATTATTGAAATATAATTTTTATTGTGTTTTTAAATAAGGAAATATTAAAGGACTTCTATCTCAAAGTAATAACATTTTGTAACTGTTTTTAATGAACGCGCTTATATTATTAAAATATAATTTTTATTGTGTTTTTATAATCAGGCAAGTATTAAAAGACAAGTATCTCTTCATAAGATATCTAAATTAAGTGTCTTAATAAACGAGCTTAATTATAATAATAATAAGTTCTATTGTGTTTTTGAGAATTCTGTTCTAATGATGGTAAAAAATTCTAGGAAAAATATTTTTTGAAGAGGTTCTGAATTTTATATGACAAATGTCACCTAAGCGACATTAAACGTCTTCGAGTATCAATAGCTCGAGCTATTGAGCTATTAAACGATACCAATAAAATGTGTAAAATCATTATAAACTATGCAAAACACTCAATTGAGCCAGCCAGCGAAGGGCTCCTCCACTTGGTAATTACTTGGATCCATTCCAGACTTTCCCCGCCTCCTCTTGGCACTTGGAGAAGTCAGCTGAAGCAGCTGCAGCTGCACTTCAACACTTCCCAGGCATGCAAATAATAAAGAACTAAGGAGCGAACAAGAAGAACTGGGCAGGAGGAAAATGGGAAAATGGGGAAAACCGGGAGAAGGCAGGGGAAAGCAAACAAACATAAAGAACAATTACAGAAAAGCTTATCGGCAATTAAAGAAACGCGCCCCACGGAAGCCGCGTTGCAAATGCAAATTGTAGAAATGCAAACTCTTCACTTCTTCACTTTTGCCCCAGGTCAGTTCCCTTGAGTTCTGCTGAGTTGAGCTGAGGAGCTCTAATCACTTGCTGGCCATTAATTGTTGTACAAAATGCCTCCTTGGGCATGCAACACATGCGATAATTGTTGCAGTTTTTATGCAATTTAACGCACAGCTCGCAACTTTTCAATTGTTGGCGACAATTTGCAGCTTTATGGCATAATTTATGCAACGTTAACGGGAGACGGTGAAAAGCGGGAAAAACGGGGGGAAAATGGGTAGTTGTGATGTGACATGTCTGCTGGCAATTTGAATTAAGTGTAGTTAATGTTGACAAACGTCGTCTGTCCGGCCTGAGAACAATGTTTCCCAACCTCCACCCATCACTCGGCGGAGTTCACTGGGACGGACGACTCAGTTGGGGACAAATATATGTAATATGCGTATATATATCATCCAGTCTCATACACCCGCAACCCCCATATATCTAAAACCCCCATTTGGAACCCACTAGATGCCGACAACAAGATGGGGACACACTGAAGTGGCATTTGCCCCGGGCAGACAGCCAAACATGATTGATGGATGCCCTGGACGACGAGTGCGAGATTAAGATAATCGACATTTGTATAATACAACTTCCCAGTCCTGACGATCTGCGGGTTAAGTGAATTTGGAGAGCAGCCCATAACTACACAAATTGAATAAATATTAATAAAGTCAAGAGTTAACGGATGTGTGGCCAAACTAAGTGTATTGTACTTCATAATGGTTGATTGATTGGAATGTTTGATATTACAACCATTTAAGATTGGGGTTCTGTTAAATGAAGGACATAAAGTATAAGATTATCTTTTTAACAGTTTTTTGATTCGCCTATCAAAAATAACATAGTTCGTATGCATTACAGCTCCAAAATGTATTCTATTCATAATTCAAGCTGTTTTTGACATGACTTTGATTTTACAGTCCACAGAAACTTTAATTGCAATTAGCTCCACTTCATTTGAGATTTAGTTCAATTTAATGCAGGTTATTAAGAACATTTTGAACAGTAAGTATAATAAATAAACCCTTCTTCGGCGATAATACAATTTGAATTTAATAAAACAAACGAAACAATTGAATGAAAAAATACTTTAACACCTCCTAACTAATAAAGCTAATTGGGTAGAATTTTTGATAATTTCCTGTGTATGTTTTCCTATCGAGACACGCTCTAATACTTTTGAGGAAAATGTACACGCCCCTTTCGGCCCTGAACGGTGATGGATAAATAGAAATCGATATTTCCTTCCTGATTTGACACCTTTCCGTTGTCTTTGTGGCAGGCAGCTGATGTCCTTTCTGGTTGCACTTTCAGGTAGATAGATGTACTCCACACACAAACACAAGATACGGCCACAAAGAAGGTCCGGGAAAATCAATAGAAACAAATCCTAAGCCCCGGAAGGGTGTGTGTAAGTGCAAGTGTAAGGGTCTTCTTGTGGGGACTGCAAACAATGGCCACGTACCACAGGACACGGCCAGAAGATCTTATCCGAAACCCAGGCCAAGTGTAGGGGAACGGAAAAGAACGTGTTAATAGATATTAGGCTGGTTGTTTGTTGTTGTCCCTGTTCTGAGGACAGGAAATCGGGGCGTGACTGAAATTTCTAAATACTGTTTTTCAATTCCCCCGAAATTTTTAAAGCGGATTTTGCTTTCTTTTTTTGTGAATCAAAGTTGTTAATTTTATTAAACATATCCCTATGTGGCTGGCATACGTAATTTCTTAGTTATGAATTCAGAAAAGAAAAGGTTAAGAACGATTAAAGTAGAGGTTCAGAACTTCTATTGCTATGCATAAGATTAGGATTCCGATAGTTCCCAATTGGGTTCGCCTGCTATTCAATTTAAAATGCGCTACTTAAATGGAGTTCCTCTTGAAAACCCGTTACCACATCGCCATCTCCGGGTTGTCTATTTTCGTAGCCCACCAAAAGTGCATTGACATTGCCACATTGCTAAATTCATTGGCAGCCCATGCCAATTTTAATTCCTCTTCTCTGCCTCTGTTGTTGCGTTGTCTCATTTCTTTTTTACTTTTTTACTTTATTTTTTTAGTTTTTTATTTTCCCTGAACCCGCATTCGTTTAGCTCTCAAGTGACGACAAACGACCGAATGCCAAATGCCAGGCCGTAGTCATCGGAGTCAACGGAGTCAGCTTCACTCTTCGTTCCACTAAACTGCCTCAAATGCCGCGTGACGCATAGAGACGATTTAATTCTTCTGCCCCTCGTTGGAATACACTATCAAGGGGAATATTTCTGAACTACTAACTAAGTTAAAGTTCAAAAACAAAAAAAAACACCCTTATCAGTTTGACATTTTATGCCCCAAAGCATCTGATTTATATTATTCATACAATTAAATTAAAAACAGAAAGCCTCGAATCTGGAAACCAGGGAATTACTAAATTTTGCATTTCTTTTCGAGACTCTAAGATGGGTTTTAATAATCTGTAAAAAATACTAAACTCCAGTTTTAATATAGAATCAAATTTAATAATCTTTCCCTAGGGTATTTGAAAACTTCGTTATCTTAGCAAACTTTCTTTTTCTCTTGGTTTTTGTATATACTTTACATATTTTGCATGTCTCCTGCGGGGCCTCAACGCCTCGTTGGCCGCCCATTTGTCCAGCTCGCCGTCTCCTGCGTTCCTCGTTCCCCCAAAAACCCCATCCCACTTCCATTTCCATCTCCATTTCCAGTTCCAGTAACCCCAGTACGCATTTATAAAACTGCAGCAACAAGAAACACAGCGGAATTGCATTCATATTCATGTGACAATTTGCATGAGATACAATGAGGCCATAATATGAGTAGAAGTCACCATAGAACTTTTTTTCGCATGCTGAAAAAGCAATTTTTTCTAATTTATGTTCCCATTTAAATACAACGACAGAGGAGAAACAACATTGCTGAATGGGCAAAGTTTTTTGGCACAAACACTAGAATTGTTTGTGACAGATTAAGAAGAAATCCGATTGTTTCAAGAAATATAAATATTTATAATCAAAGCAATATTTTATTTGGAAATATTATATGACTGATAAGAAAAAATATAATTATAGCAGGAAGTCGGGAAAAACATTGTGAATCGTAAATTATTGGGAAACAACAAAAGAAATAGCTCATTATCAATATATTTTCAATCTAAAATTCAATGAAAGCTCTTGAACTTGATGTTTTTATGTAAATTTCGAAATAAATACCAATAAGTAATGAACCTAGATTCCATTACCTCAAAACTGCATTGCATTGGCAACCATAAACGATATGCTATACGCATAACTATAATGTATTCTTCAGT